>APFE030317351.1:121853-211227 GCA_000404065.3 Pinus taeda | reverse complement strand
TTAATTAAATAATTTTAAAATAAAACACTAATTTAAAGAGACGGATTTACTAGATATAATCCTTCACTAATTAAATATTTTTTTTTCCTTCACCCGTTTCAACTTGCTCTGATTTATGATGTTCGTAATTTATTTAAACAAAACACCATTATTGAGCTTCTTATAGAGTAACGTTAATGTGGCTCTAGTGCTAGCATGAACTTCAATTCTTTGATTCAATAATAGGATTTTGTTTGAGGAGGAAAAATTATTCGGTAGATTGATTTTTTTTTTTTTTTTTTTTTTTTTTTTTTTAAACTTTAAAACCTTTATCTGTAACCTTCATTTTTTCTTTAAGGATGAATAACTTATTTGTGGATTTCAACCCACCATGGAAAAAGAGGATTTAAATTACATAATTCCTATAAGTAAGTCATTTATACTCAAGTATATTTACTTTTTATATTATTTTATTTTTATTTTTTCTCTATATTATATTGTGATTTTTTATTTATTTATTAAAGGATCTTACAGTTTAATGTTTTATTATTCTCTATTACTTCTCACACACAAATTTTGAAAGGTATCAAAAATGTTATTTATACAAAACCCAAAAATTTATCTTTCATATATAATACTTATTTTAAAATAAAGAAATAGACTTTTGATTTATAAAAAACTAGATTGGTTGGAGTTTATCTCTTTCAATTAATTAGCAGAGACTCTCTAACAAATTGAAGATCACCCAATGATCAAAGATTTGCTTCTTAAAGAAAAAGAAATATATGAAGACATGCATAAGAAATTAAGAGATGAAGAAGAGATTTGGAGACTCAAATCAAGAAGCCTCTGGTTAAAATCAAGAGACAAGAACACAATTTCTTTTAACAAGCAAACAAAAATGAGGATGTTCAGAAATAAGGTCAATAAGGTACAAGTGAATGAAAGCATAATCTTAGACCCCACTAAAATAAAATAAGGGACATTCCTGTTCTTTCAGTACTTGTATAAGTTAGAAGGAGGAGTGTCGACACATAGGGAATTGAAATATTTCGATCATACATCTCATCTAGTCACTCCAAAGATCAACGAACAACTCCTAACAACTATATTTGAGGAAGAAATTCGAGAAGCAGTTTGGTCTTTTGATTCAAAAAAGGCACTAGGACTTGATGGGTTTACTAGCTCATTCTTTCCAAAACTATGGGAGGTGATCAGATTTGACTTATGCAAGATGGTCCCATTTGTTTAAAACTCGGGACGAATGAGGGGCGCTCTTAATTCCTTCTTCCTACCGTTGGTTCCAAAAGAGGTAAATCCTTCTTCATTTGAAAGATTTCACACAATTTATTTATGTGATTTCTCATACAAAATAATCACTAAAATTATGGCACAATGGCTACAACCTTTTCACCCTAAAATCATCTCAAAAAATCAAGGAGGGTCTATAATGTGGAGAAAAATTATGAATAATATTATGCTAGTACAAGAAGAAATTCACTCCAACAAGTGTAAAGGGGATAGATGAATGACAATCAAACTTTATCTGGCCAATGCCTTTGACATATTAAGGCACTCCTTCTTATTCTTAGTTCTCAAGAGAATGGGGTTTGCATAATATTTTCTAAAATGGGTAATGTAGAACCCTCCTCCCACATCTACCCAAGCAACCAGCCAGTCGGGGGAAATTTACGACGAGAGGCCACTATGATAAGATTCAACCTCCTTGGCGACTTTAAGGAAATGGAATTGACGGAACATCACATACAATCATCTGACATCATCTAAATAATCTTAAGGAGATAAGTCAGCCACTTAGACTACCTATCCTTGGGTGCCACTGCTATTTGAGAGACTTAAGGGTAGGGTAACGCTCCCTAGACACTGCCCAGGCGAGTTAGTTTCAGGACTAACGGTCCCCAGACATTGCCCAAGTGATTTATAACGCTTCCCAGACACTGCCCATGCGAGTTAATCTCGACATTAATGCTAGTATTTTAGGATTTGAGCCACCTTTTTTGGCCGAGAGCCCAGGACACTGCCCATAATGTAATGATCACTTAGAATTAGTAAGGTTGCAAGGAAACAATGATGCAAAAGAAATAATATGAACAAGATCATCACCAAACCCCTACTAGCCATGACAGGCATTTCGTCAAACATATCATCAACATGTAACCTATAGGTGTAAACAATAGAATTACGTGTAGGGATCTCATACTTATATGAGAATCGCTATGAACCATTGTTCCCTCATGCCATTTGCTGCATTATCCTCCTTTAACTCATAAACACATTATGCATTCATATACAAGTAAAAACATGATGAGAGCCATACATAGCTGCTGCCTGAAATGTGCATATAACCAACATAATAGGAACATAAATACAATAAACATATCAGCCATCAAATCCATAAATACATCAGTACCTTTACACATGAAAATAAAGGGAATGGATTTCTCATTAATGAATAAAATGAACCAATCGAAGATGGGACTACTATGTTCCACCCGACCGTAGAATGGCTGAGCCAAATCTCTCTTCAGCCATTCACCCCCGTGCCATATTCCAAGCATGAATGTGGGATTTGATAGAACACATCAATCAAAACTCATCCAGGGCTTCCAAAGGCCATCCACCTCAACCCATCAAACAATGATTCCACCTCATGGTCGAACATCACCAAAACAATCATCAGATTGGTCTCCATCTAAGCCTTCCAAGACTTATAGGGCTTCCAGAGCATTTGTCCAATCAAGGCTTCCAGAACTAGTAACTCAACCCACATCTTATACAGGGCTTCTAGAGTGTTTTTCCAGCCAAGGCTTACAGGACTAGTAACTCAACCCACCAAAGGTTTCTAGAGCGTTTTTCCAACTAGGGCTTCTAGGACTAGTAACTTAACCCAAGTTGTTACAGGGCTTCCAGAGCGTTTGTTCAACCAGGGATTCTAGGTCTAGTAACTCAAACCTAGTTATGGAAACATGAGAACCAACCAAAACAAAGCAATGAAAGTAAATCCACAGTCACCATGGATATCCAAGAAATGGCAAGGCTAAGAAATCCATTGTCAATCCTGCCCATCCTCCATGCCAATGATAGATCATAACCAAGAAACCACATGCATGTGCCATGCATGCCAAAACTAGTGAATAAATCATACATGCAACTTAGTACCTGCAAGCAAATATGATGTAGCTGCTGATGTCGATGCCTTATTGCACTTTCCTGCTCTTCCTTTGCCTTATTGCTCCAAGAATCCAAGTATGCCACACCCTCCAAGAGTGCTCCAAGAAAAATCTAAGTATCCAAGAGTATGAGAGAGAGAGAGAATAATGAGAGAGCTCCAAAACTAAACTGGTCAAGCCTTCACTGACTAAGCTTGCCCACTGATCCTCAAAAAACCTTTTTATTAATGAGGCCTCTATTTTATTAATTTTCCATTATTTTCCTTCAATTTCCTCCTCACATGCAACCTGTGACCTTTCACCTTCCTTTTCTCCTAATTTCCATTATTTTCATAAATAAATGTGCCAAAATACCTTTTTGCCTCTTAATGCCTAGCCATAGCCTTTTCCAATTTCCTTAGCCATAAACAATCAAATGAACACACCCTAGGTTGTCTTTCCAAATATTCAGCTTGGAATACATGTCCTAGTCATTTGTGGTTATTGTTTTTAACATTTATTATATGGAATTTTCACCAGGGATGTTATAGAACCCTCCCCGTTGGGGAAACACCATCCTCGTTGTTCAATCACACATATACCTCAGCAGTTTGCTGAAAGAAGACATACTTCTCATGGAGATTTATAACCCAGCTCGATGAAGTATTTACAATGAAAGATCTACTCAAGACATAACATCATAACGACATGACAACATACCGCATAGTGGAACTTTATAACACAGCTCATTACGGTATTTACAATGATCATTCTGCTTAAGAAAACTCATGTGACATCATAACATCATGATAACATAACCACATGATAGCATAATAACATTACACCCATACCACATAGTGGAGCTTTTTAACATAGCTCGTTATGGTATTTACATCCATACACGGGTGTACATATAACAACATCATCAAAATATATATACCAAAGCATATGCCAAAGCATATACCAAACATATATCAATCATACACTAATCATCATATAGCATATATCAAAACATCATAAGGCATATATCAAAACATCATATAGCATGTATCAACCAACATAAAGCACATAACAAATCCTCATAAAGAATATATCAACCATCATAAAGCATATATCAATCACCATAAAGCATATACTAAACCAACATAAATCAAATACTAAACCATCATAAAACAACTACCAAACCACCATAAGCAACCACCAAACCACCATATCAAGGTTCTAATTCTTGTGGTTGATTTCAACTACCCAACCAGGCATGTTCATGATTCCTGTACCACGCACATAGCTTCCATCAGTTTTAAAATAAATTAAAATAAATTCACGTCACACCTCATTGGTAGCTCATCAATACGTACATTTGCAATCATGTTCGCTTCCTGTCACAACAAGTCAAACTAGCATATTTTACCAAGTCAACATGTATAAAAATATCACATCAGGTTAGCTCAAAGATAACCATCAAAATCATAAATGACATTTAACCATCATAAATCAAAATCATAGATCACATGTAATCATGATGGGCCAGAATCATAAATCTCATGCATACTAAAACCTAAATACAATACTGATACTTATCCTTCATCGATCCTTACTTCCATCTTGGTTCTTTCTGTAACACATTGGATTGGTTGCCACAACCAACAAACATCCAGTTCCTTCTCCTCAACCATGTGCACATACACATAGTGTGCATCACACACATACGACCACATACGACATGCAACTCCATGCAACACATGCATCTACACCTAACATACAACACATACACCTACACCCAGTGTACGACACAACTCAATACATACGCCTACATCTTGTGTATAGCACAATACATGCACCTACACCTGATGTACAACCCAACACAAATACGTGTCTAGAGTCCAACCCAATGAATGCATATGTCATGATACCATGACTGTACAATGCACATACATAATACCGCAATTGCCCATAACTCAACATGGATGACATGCACCCAATACCACACGTACACCAACACCATATATATAGCATGTACATAGTACCACCAGTACATCACACCACTTGCACAACATGTGCACAACATCACATGTGCATGACACCACCTACACATCGTGAACACAATGCCACATGTACACTGCACCACTATACAATGCGTACACAATACCACATGTACACAGTACCACATGCACGACATGTACGTGACACCACATGTACACAACGCCACATGCACAACACGTACATAGCACCACATGCACACAACGCCCCTTGTACAATATGTACACAGCACCACACACACATGACACCACTTGTACAATCATGCACACCACACCATATGTACATAGTACTAGTGTACCACATGCATGCAACACCACTTGTACATAGCACTGCATATCCAACATGTAGACAACATCATCTGTACACAACACTGCATATCCAACATGCGTAGAGCACCATATGCATACAACACCACATATGCAATATTCACACAACCCTATTTGTACTATCTTGTACATAACATTGCATAAATAACATGTACACATGTTGTGTATACAAAACACCACAAGTGCACACATCATAGATGCAACATGTACAAAATATAAAACATATGCACAACAATAGTACCACACATCCAAAACCACACTTCCCTTACCAAGAAACCTTGCTTTTGGTATCTCATCCATGCTTATCCTAGCATGCCGCAGACCACACTGCTTTCACTTGGTTGATGTATCCTTCAACATTACCTGTCATAACATAAACATAGGCATAATACAAGTATCCAATACCAAATCATATCCACATGATACCGACCTCGTATATTTGTCTGACTACTCTTCCTAATTGATTCCTCATAGACCAGGACCCTCTTCATGTCGTTCTCCTGCATAAGCAAACATTCCTCCACATGAATGATCCCTGACAACGCTATTAGATAGTAACATAGATACATGAATACATACATACATACATATAAAAACGTTAGCATAAAGCAATCATGATCCTGTCAGACAACAACATACATACATGCATATATAATCATTATCATAAAACAATCATGGTCATTTCAGACAATGACATTCATACATATATATTCTGTATACGTATATTATAAACATCACAAAACCATGATCATAACATAATTACCAGATAACATAATGTCTAGGTTAAGAGAACTTCCTTATTTATGCAACACATGTGCAACATTGAGAACAACAGTTCCCAACATAACTAAGGCATATGACACCTCAAATCCATTTACTTTACCTTTTCCAGTTACCTTTCTCATGACTATACTACTACCGTACATTTACGATAACAGACCTAGCTAGTCCAACTAACAGTCATAGTCTTACCTTCCACTACACATACTCATACACCAAGCTCCATCTATGTCTTACATTACCTATCAAGTACCACATAGCTCTCCCCAAGCTTCATTAACTTTCCTCTTTCCCAACCAATTCCCCAGACTCAAGACATAAAAGGAAAGACAAGAAACAAACAAGGAGGAGACCATAAAAACCAATAACTCATGGCTCCGCAAACAAAATGGTATGGCCATACACTAGACATAACAAAACAAAAAATTAAGTGAAATAAAATAACAAAATCCCAAAATCACAAGACCAAAAAAAAACACCATGACTCAATCCCCATGGTACCCAAGGAAAGCTCAACCTGAGCCATCTTCAAGATTTCATGGCAACTTGTCTTGCCATGCAACTCCCTACATCATGCTGCCATAAACACATAACTGTCAATCTATAATTAAGCATAATAATACACCAGTTACCTCATCTAATTGTGCCAAGCACACTGCTTGCAACTGAACACATCCATGCCATCTCTCAAGGGACTCCAATCCTTTAACAAATCCACCTGTAGCTAAAGACTAGCTAATATACATGTCAAGTGCATGTTCATGAATATAGCACATATCCACATAATGTCAGACAAAATCAAGGTTAAGAAGACTTCCTATGTGCAAAGCACTCATTCGTACGAAATTAGGGTTTCCAAACATGGCCAAAGGAATTCTTTCCTAATTCCTTTCTTTTACCCTTTTACCTTGTTGTAATTGAGGCTTACTATATGTTGTCACACCACCCAACTGTTAGTTGTATAGACACATCAACTATTACCTTGTCATGCTAATACCAAACATATTACCCTGCAACTGCTCACACATGTCAACCACATGTTCCAAACATAAAGACAATCATATCTATTAATTTGAAATCAACCCTTACCAAGACTAACAATCATGTCATAATCCATAGTCAACTCATAGTCATAAGTCATAATACTACAACTATCACCTACTATACTTAAGTACATATCAATTGTCTCAACACATATATTTTAGTACAATCATCTTAAAACAAAATCATTTGAACACATACTCATATTAAGCAATTCATCAATCATTCAACCACTTGCAAACATACCATGTTGAATAAATCAACTAGGTACCAAACACACAAACACCAAATAGACGTCATAATCAAGAATGAAGCACCAAGTATACTACATAGGCAACCTCATACCTTAATGTACCTCAGGGGATGCTATCTTGTCTGCACAATCAATCTAGTTTAGCACGATACAACTTCACAACATATCAATTTAAACATAGATTATGATATCCATAACAGTTGCTAACTAACATGTTCACATCATAAGTTCATAAGCATTTGTCTTTCATGCATAACAATCACATATGTACGATCAATCTAGATTAGTATGACACCATATCAAAAATATGTTGATCCATACCTAAATATCACAACCATAACCATATGCATAGATCAAACCAGGTTAACACAATACATATAACATCAAGATCTTCAATGCAATGAGCATAACCATCATGCATATGACCAATCCAAATTAAAACATCCATATCTCAATGAAATAAACCTAATCATCAATTTAATAGCATATAACAACAATAAGCAATGAATATGGTCACATGTTACTATCATTCATGACTATCCAACACATGTGCATATAACTATACTAATCAACTATCATCTATCATGTATGTAACCATAACATCAAAATACATGCACATAAACCTAATGTATATAACCCTAATGCATATAAAAATCCATTAACTAATATACCTGGATGTCGAACATAAAATACCTGTATGATGATCTTCTCTTATCCCAAAGTCCAATGTTGCAACCTCATTATAATGATCTACATCTCCTGCTCTATCTCAGCCAACATATTAGCATCATAACATCCAATAGCACTATGATGGCCTAATTTGCATACATTGACTTCACAAGGCATATTTGACCTACTACACATGCAAAATCATAACCAAGACCATACATGCATAACAACTACATATATACATATAACACATGAGTGAAAAACCATATGCACACCATTCTAGCTAGAGTCCATTCATCAATGCATGACCATATCAACTACACAAATCATGACCTCATGCATGAAAATAACCATTACTCCATTATACGCATTTCCGCATGTAACCAAGAATATATAAAAGCAATGCCAAGTCAACTACACCTACACATAAACACATGTAATCGAACATAAGCGATCAAATATTGTAATCAACCTACAAGACTGATACATGTAATCTAAATATTCCAGAATGTAACCTAACATACAAGGACGTAAGTAGGAACCATAAAATCAACATGTAAGTGACATATAATCCATACAAGGTTAGTCACATACTCATGACAATTCATTCCACAAAATCAAATTCTTCATGATAACCATACTACAACCTTAATCCATCATCAAGCAAATGCAACAAGTATGTAAGTGTAAGAGACACACATGCAACTGACATGCATGAATGACCCACACACATTCAACCCATTCAGTCTGAGAGTTGAACCATGATCTGAGACCACTCTGTAACACCCTCCTCCCACATCTACCTAAGTAACCATCCAGCCAGGGTAAATATGCGATGAGAGGCCACTATGATAAAATTCAACCTCCTTGGCGACTTTAAGGAAATGGAATCAACGGAACATCACATACAATCATCCAACATCATCCAAATAACCTTAAGGAGATAAGTTAGCCACTCAGACTACCTATCCTTGGGTCCCACTGCTGTTTGAGAGACTTAAGGGCAGGGTAACTCTCCCTAGACACTGCCTAGGTGAGTTAGTTTCAGGACTAACGCTCCCCAAACACTGGCCAGGTGCTGCCCAAGCGAGTTAGTCTTAGCACTAATGCTAGCATTTCGAGATTTGAGCCACCTTTTTCAACCCAGAGCCCGAGACACTGCCCATAATGGAATGATCACTTAGAATTAGTCAGGATGAAAGGAAACAATGATGCAAAAGAAATAATATGAACAAGATCGTCACCAGACCCCTACTAGCTGTGGCAGGCATTTTGTCAAACATATCATCAACATGTAACCTATAGGTGTAAACAACATAATTAAGTGTCGGGATATCATACTTATCTGAGAATCACTATGAACCATTGTTCCCTCATGCCATTTGCTACATTATCCTCCATTAACTCATAAACACATTATCCATTCATATACACGTAAAAACATGCTGAGATCCATCCATAGCTGTTGTCATGAAATGTGCATATAACCAACATAATATGAACATAAATACAATAAACATATCAGCCATCAAATCCATAAATACATCAATACCTTTACACATGAAAATCAAGGGAATGGATTTCTCATTAATGAATAAAATGAACCAACCGAAGATGGGACTGCCATGTTCCACCCGACCGTAGAATGGATGAGCCAAATTTCTCTTCAACCATTCACCCCCATGCCATATTCCAAGCATGAATGTGGGATCTCATAGAACACATCAATCAAAACTCATCCAGGGCTTCCATAGGCCATCAAATAGTGATTCCACCTCATGGTCGGACATCACCAAAACAATCATTAGATTGGTCTCCATCCAAGCCTTCCAGGTCTTCCAGAACATTTGTCCAGCCAAGGCTTCTAGAACTAGTAACTCAACCCACAACTTATACAGGCCTTTAAGAGCGTTTGTCCAACCAAGGGTCCCAGGACTAGTAACTTAGCCCACCAAGGGCTTCCAAAGCATTTTTCCAACTAGGCTTCCAGGATTAGTAACTCAACCCAAGTTGTTACAGGGCTTCTAGAGTGTTTGTTCAACCAAGGCTTCTAGGACTAGTAACTCAGCCCAAGCTATGGAAATATGAGAACCAACCAAAACAAATCAATGAAAGTAAACCTGCAATCACCATGGCTATCCAAGAAATGGAAAGGCTAGGCAATACACTGTCAATCCCGGCCATCCTCCATGCCAATGACAGATCATAACCAAGAAACCACATGCATGTGCCATATATGCCAAAACTAGTGACGAAATCATACATGCAACTAGGTACCTGCAAGCAAATATGACGTAGTTGCTGATGTTGATGCCTTCTTGGACTTTCCTGCTCTTCCTTTGCCTTCTTGCTCCAAGAATCCACGTGTGCCACACCCTCCAAGAGTGATCCAAGAAAACTCTAAGTATCCAAGAGTATGAGAGAGAGAGAGAACACTAAGAGAGCTCCAAAACTAAACTGATCAAGCCTTCACTGACTAAGCTTTCCCAATGATCCTCAGAAGCCTTTTTATTAATGAGGCCTCTATTTTCTCCATTTTCCATTATTTTCCTTCAATTTCCTCGTCACATGAAACCTGTGACCTTTCACCTTCCTTTTCTCCTAATTTCCATGATCATAAATAAATGTGCCAAAATACCTTTTTGCCTCTTTAATGCCTTAGCCATAGCCTTTTCCATTTTCCTTAGCATAAAAAATCAAATGAACACCCCCTAGGATGTCTTTCTCAACATTCAGCTTGGAATACGTGTCCCAGTCATCTGTGGTTACTGTTTTTAACATTTATTACATGGAATTTTCACCAGGGCTGTTATAGGTAAAAGCCTACATTTCCTCTCCTTGGATTTCTCCCTTGGTCAATGGAAACTCTAATGGTTTTTTTTAAGCCTCCCGAGGACTAAGACAAGGATGCCCCTTCTCACCTTTTCTCTTCATTTTGATGGAAAACTCATTAAGAAAGCGCTTAAAGCATGTTGACGTCTCTAATTATCTTCGTAGAATATGATTTATGGAGGGCACCTGAAGTATTAATAATTCTCAGTTTGTTGACGATACCATTCTACTAGGGGGAGCATTTTGCATTATAGCACAAAGATTTGGAATTCTCTTAGAATAATTTATGGCAGTCTTAGGGAGCATAATTATTGAAGGAAAAAGCCACCTGTATAGTTGGAATATCAACAGAGGTCTGCAAGGAAAGATTCTACATATTCTTGGCATCTTAGGCAAAGATTCTTGGACCAATTTTAAACACTTGGGGATACCCATTTTTTTAAAACCTTCTTTGGAAATCCTTCATGGAACAATATGATCGAGAAATTTAAATCTGAATTTGAGAAAGGAGGAGCTCAGTGGTTGAACCTATCAAGAAGGATAAATTTGATAAAAATTTTCCTCTCAAGTCTCCCTCTTTATCAATTCTATGTTCTGTTAGCTCCCATGACTATGAAGCAAAGAATGGCCGAGGAAATTAGAAAATTCCTTTAGAAAGGTGGTGAAACAAACTATAAAAAATTTCATCTAATTAAATATAAGACAATCTGCTTTCCAAAAAATCCGGGAGGATTGGGAATAAGATACCCCAATCTTACGAATATTGCTATATGAGCCAAATTAGTCTAGTGCCTAATTACCAGAAATCAAGATTGATGGAAACAAGTACTACATTGCAAATATTTTTCTAGGGAAAGACACTCTTGCATCCTTCAGCCCCTCCCAAATAGGGGAAGCTCTCATATACGAAGAATTTTAGAAGCATCTATTTTGTTGATCAAATCTAAATTAACTTGGTTCCTGAGAAATGGAAATAAAATTAGCCTTTGATATGAAAACATCACAGGGGGTCATCCATTGAGCCTAATTTATTCCCTTTGCCCTCTTTTAGAGTGGATCCCTTCTCATAACAAAACCACCATAGGGGATATCTCTTCTTGCACAATAAATAGCACATGGGAGTTCTGGAATTAGGGTTGTATTCTAGAAATGCTAATTAGAGCAATCAAAGAGATGGAATCGCTTCTAACAAGGTGCACTCTAACCTCGATCAAGGAGAGGGATTCATGTGGCTAGGGTATGACCACCTCCTAAATCATGAACAAGCATCATCCTCTTCACGGGTGTGGAGGAAAATATGGAATCTTGATTATCTCCCTAAGATCAACACATTTCGTTGGACTCTGGTTCATAAGAAAATTTTGATTGCGAATAAACTTTCAAAGCATGGGATTTAGGGCCCTTCATGGTGTGTCCTATGCAAAAATTATTCAAAGACTATTGATCATCTTTTCCTCAAATGCCCTTTTTCCAAGGAAACACGGGGTTTGGTCTTCATCACTCTTAGGAACCGAATTAATTCACCCAATAATATTTCATATCTAGTAGGGAGATGGTTTAGGTAATAAATGGGATCTTTTATGGGGAAGAAGAATATGGAAGGATATGGGAAACCTCTACAAAAGCAGTGTGTTGGAAGTTGTGGTTAGCTAGGACTAAAATCATTTTTGAAAATGAAGAGGAAAACAACACCAAAGTAGCTACAAAGGTTATTAGATTTATAGGGGAAATTTTATGGGCCAAAGAAATAAAGGATTGGGATGCAAACTTAGACTCCCAAGAATTAGCCTAAGTCAACTCCTTCAATATCTCGTCCTTCCCTATAGTATGCCGAAATCCCAAAGAGACTTGGAAGATTAGAAGCATAGGAGAGGAAGTCAAGACATGGATATTTCAACACAAGAAATATATTTTAATTTTTGATGGGGTTGCAAAAGGAAACCCAAGGGTAAAAAGAGTAGGGAGGTGATTATTCATCTTGAGAATAATCAAGAATTCAAATTTTCTTAGGCATTTGGAGAGGCAACCAACAATGTCATTGAAGCATATGCTCTTTATCAAGGAATAAAAAAAACTGTGCAATTAAAAATTTAAGAGATCATTGTGGTTGCATATTGCATAATAAATATATCACTCCCCATGATCTCAAGCTATCTCATATCATCAAAAGGATCCTCAACTTACTTTGTCTCATCCAGAGAAATCAATGTTACCATGTACAAAGGGTGAACAATTCTCTTGCAAATGAAATGGTTAATGTAGGCTCTACTCTCCCCAAAGGAGATCTACTCTTCCAAGGTCATACCTAAAGGGTTCCTCTCCCTTAAAGTTCCATATGATTTGTCCAATGTGTATTTTTCATAATCCAAAAGATCCTAGAGCTTGTTATAGAGGTAAATCTTCCCCTTTAATTTGATTGGTATTTTTTCTCTTGGCTCATCTGTCTTTGTATGCACATAATCATGCTCTTGGGATTCTTGGAGTTTGTTTTTTCTATGAATTTTCTCTCTAGGTTGTAATATATAATCCGTTTTGGATAACTAGGCCTTACCTAGTTCTATTTATCTATAAGATGCTTGAATATGGGGGGACCATCGAGGCTTGTAATAATTTGCATGAGTCTTTTGATGACCCAAGAATCATTCTCAATTTATCAACTTATTCTGATGTGCACAGGGTCTTAAAACATGCTTGGACTTCCCCAAGCCCTCTTTCATTTTGAGGTTGCTAATTGTGGATCTGCTTATTTTAGTCTCCTGGTTTGTTTGGGCTTCTAGGCTTTAACTTCCACTCTCTCCCTAGGTGGTTTGGCATGGATTTGTATGGGATCCTTGTTCGACTAATAACTCACTCTAGTGGCTTTGTTCTCTCTGCCAGTCCCCCTTGCATCAAAAACTCACAAGGTATCAAACATTCACAGGGTTGAGATACTCTAGGATACTAAACTATGTGTTTTCTTTGCTTATTGCCTTCAATTTTCAACAACTTGTCAGAAGGTTATGGCCCCAAGGGGCAACATCAATGATATATATATATATATTATATAATATATATATATATATATATATATATATATTATATATACTTTTTATTTTATTTTTTCTTCAGTACAATTGATCAAGAAATATCCACCATTATGGAAGGAATGTAATCCCTTCAATCCCATATCTATAGACTGAAGATTGAAATAAATGTCTTGCGCTGTCATTTGGATGAGATGAAAACACATATGGAGAAGATTTACTAGGAAAATTATGAAGACAAAAGTGCCTTTAAGGATCATCAAACACATAACTAGTTATGACCATCTTGATGAATTGCAAATTTTGTTTTTGTTTGACAATTTTTGGCACTTCTATAAGACATATAAGGAGGTAAACAATATCGAATGTCTAAACATGATTTACTCAAAATGTAGAGATTACGTGAAGACATAAAATATAGTCTTGAGAAACCATCTCTAAATAATTTTACATGTACTACATATGCATTTTATGCCCAAGCTTTTTTTAAAACAAAATTATACCAATTCTAATTCTGGTTAAAAAAATACAACTAAATTATAAAATATTTTAGATAGTAACATTATTATTATTATTATTATTATATAATCAACATTCAACATGTTCTGAGATATAATGTCAAATTAAAATTAATTTTAAAGTATAAGTTATAGATAAATGTCTTTCTGATTAATCACCAATTAATTTGGTTCATCATAGGACAAGGTGAAAAAATCATACAATCTTCACGAATAAATAAAAGGGTGCATCATTGCCCAAGGTCAACCGTTGAAAACTAATCGTGGGATGAATAAATAACAAGGATGCATCATTGCCCAAGGTCAACGGTTGAAAACTAACTGTGGGAGATGAGTTAAACATGTAAATAAAAATTCTAAAAAGGAAGATAGAAATTATTTAATATTATAAATTAATATATTGTTAAGAATAAGTTATAAATATTAATAAAATAGTTGTTAGGAGATTATATATAATATAATATATAATAATGTTAAGGTTTCAAAAATGATAAAATATTTAATATTATAAATTTAGTTATAAAATAGTAAATGTAGTTAAGAATCATTCATAACTTAATAAACAAGTTAAGAATAAGCTATAAATATATTAAAAATAGTTGTTAGAAGTTTATATAATATTAAATAATAATAAGGTATAAGGTTGTTCAAAATATTATATATATAAACTATAAGGTTAAGAGAGATAAAGATGGTTTGAAAAATTTATATTAATAAAGTAATTAAAGCTCATAATTTATTAAGTTAAAAATATGGTCAAAAAATGAATCAAATAGTTTATAAAGTATCTTAACAACATATTTACTATTTTATAAACTAAATTTAATAATATTAAATAATTGCTATCCTTTTTTTGAAACCTGCTCTTAATCTCTCTTAACCTCATACGTATAATATAGAATATGTTGGATCTAACCTTATAACCTTATTATTATTTATTATTATATATAATTCTCAACAACTATTTTATTAATATTTGTAACTTATTCTTAACCTCTTTGGTAATTTATGAAGTATTCTTAACAATATATTACTATTATTTGTACTCCTGACAACTAATTTTTAACTAAATTTATAATATTAAATAATTTCTATCTGTGTTTTTAGAATTTTTATTTACATGTTTAACTAATCTCCAATGGCTAGTTTTCAATGGCCGACCTTGGGCAATGATGCATCTTTGCTATTTATTTATGAAGATTGTATGATTTTTTCACCTTGTTATGAGAATGAACCACATTAATTGATTGAAAACTTGGACCAAATCTTAATGATGTAATTAATCTAAAATGCATTTATGGACAATATGAATCACAAAAATCTCACATCTAACTGTATAAATTGTATAAAGTTAATTTTTATTAAAATAAAAAATATAAATTTAAAATTAAGATCATGATATTTACGTAAATCATCCTAAGAGCATGAAAACTTATTTATTTATTGAATTAATATTGAATTTTAAATTATTATTTTTTTATTTAATAATAACTTGTTAATTAATGTTGGCCAGGGGAGTGAGACTCTCCGTTGCGCGCTCAGATTTTTGAGCTCTAGCGCCTCCTCTAAAACTTTGGGAGCTCTGTACCCCTCCCCTGCCATCCTCAGGCATAATTCATGGACTATTTTAAATCTACGTTCTCTAAACAGCCCTTTTCGAGTCACGCCAGCAAACCCCAACATGCAATCCAGGAGAGCGCAGCGCAACAAGGAAGACAATCGACCTGGGATTGATACGTGCATTCGGTGTAAAGGTTATGAGTTCTGGATTGCCCCCTTTTTTAATCATCACAAAAAGCTGAGGAGGGATTTTGAAGCAGGCCAAGCAGAGAAAGGAAATAGAGGTACTCAAGGTGAAGTGTCAACCTCTGGAGGAGGCTACCGACCTACTCAAAGCAACTCACGGACAGCATGTAGGCAGTGGCATCCACCGAGGCAAGTCGAAAAGAGGATCAAAGAGACGAACAGAGGAAAGATGAAGAAAACCGGTTTTGATGTTAGTTAAATGAACAGTAAAGTAAAGCTCATAGATGGATTGTTTGTAAAACAGTACAGTAGGTATCTTTTCCAGCATTTTCTTTTCAAATTAATCTCACAGAAGTCACGGGCTGCGTCCCGATTTTGGACCTCATTCGGGATTGCTATCCTCGAATCCTATGTAACAGTTTTAGCGCGCACAGTTTTTTTAAATATATGAGTACCCGACTTTGGTGAAAAAAAAAAAAAAAAAAATAACTTGTTAATTAATATTTTTAAAGGGTAAAATTAGATATCAAAATCAACCTGCTTTTACTTGCTTCTTAGGTCTAGTCATCAGATATTTTTTAATCTGCGTATATATCTTTTATTATATTGTAATAAAAAATCTTGTAATTTTATCCATTAACTTGTAGCAATTTTTCTATATATATATGATCTATTTTCAAATGAGATTAATACATATGTAAAATTATAATGGTAAAATAGCTTTAGTTTAAGTATGTAAAATTATAATGGTAAATAGCTTTAGTTTAAGTATGTAAAATTATAATGGTAAAATAGCTTTAGTTTAAGTAGGTGGTTTGGAGGAATGATTTATTTATTTATTAAAATTCAATTATTTTTAGTATATATTAAGTATATTATAGTAATGATTTTCATTTAAATGATATAAACAATATAGATATAAGATTTCATTATGAAATTTATTATTCTAGTTCCTTAATTAAGAGAAAGTAAATTAATTAACGTAAAATATGGAAATTAACTTAAGTACATTGTA
Source organism: Pinus taeda (assembly GCA_000404065.3). NCBI lineage: Eukaryota > Viridiplantae > Streptophyta > Pinopsida > Pinales > Pinaceae > Pinus > Pinus taeda. Next base: position 193,835 of record APFE030317351.1, on the reverse strand, counting down.
AAATGTTAATTAGAGGAGTGCACTTGTGCTTTTATATATATGCACATATATGGAAACCATGCATAATATACAAAATCTAGCATCCATATATGTGTCTCTCACAAATATGTGCGTGTATACAAGAGTATGTTATATCTTCACGTATATGGAAGTAGTGCATATACGAAATTTGATGCATATGCAGAACTGACGCATATATAAAAGTGGAAATGCATATACACAGATAGATATAGGGAAACACAAATGCATATACAAAAGCACACGCATATATATAAAAGAAGTGCATATAAGGAAGTGAAAATGCATATATAAAAGCCACGCATGCACTTTCGATTTTGTATATGTGTTGCTTCCATATATGTGTGCATATACAAAAGGCAACTTCTGTATATGTGCCTCATGCATATGTGTGCATATACGAAAGCGGTGCACAAACAAAAGCCATTCATATACGAACACTGACTTTCGTATATGTACCTAAGTACTTCCCTCATTTTGAGGATGGTACCCAAGGTAAATCCTAGAATCTTCAGGGCACAAAGCCAATCAAAAACAAGGTTCAAGCCATTACAACAATATACTTCTTATGAGCTCAACATGTTACCTGTAGGAATTGAAGTTAGGTGGGGAGGATAATAGTCATTCCTCTAATTCACCCAATATAAACTCAATTAATTCCCCTTACTCTATAGATATTATGAGCTACACAATAATATGCATGTTACTCGAATAAAAATTATTTACCAATGGTTATATGGTTGTGACAATAGATTATTAGATATTATTTGGTTTGAATAATAAGAAAATTTGACTATTAAATTCAATAGTATTAAGCATAAAAGCTTGCGTACATAAAATTAAATTGTTGTAATAGCTTGAACTTATTTATATCATTGTAAATTCGTGTATACGATAAGTAAATATTTGTATCACATTCATAATTATTTTTATTTATCACACACACACACACACAAATTTAACGAGAGGATATTTGTATTGAGAAAATTGTTGTAGCAAAGCTCCCAACAATAATAATATAAAGTTTTTTGCAATAGTCTTAAACCAAATTTAAAATAATAATTATTTACTATCCTATATCTACAACCATAAAGGACCAAAACAACTACTAGAGGATATTTGTATTGATAAAAACATTGTAGAGAATCTCGCAATAATAATACTATACCATCCTTTTTTCATTAGTCTTAAACCAGATTTAAAAAGGAATTCTCCACTATCCTATATCTATGACCATAAGGGGCCAAAATAACTACTTATAATAGATCTTGTAGGTATAACTTTATTAGAATTGAATTTGATAACAATCTACATTATAAAACATACAAAACTAGCAAAAAACATGTTAGTTGGCTACCTTATATATATATATATATTTGAGATTTGATGGACAATTTCATCTCCCTTTAGAGCCCTATGGTGAGAGTTGATGGATTTCACAATGGATGGTGTTGGTGAACAAAGGAGAACGTGTTGGGTTTGGATCCTGATTATCTTCTTTATTCATAGTTATCCCCGCATTGGACCCCAGTTCCCAACGAAGTGGCAACACTGTTTGTTTAATCACTGTAAGGGGGGGAGATTGCGATTTTATGAGCCTCCCCCTGGTGGGGATTCAGGGGTAGTGCCCCCGAAGCTAAAAATAGATGAAAAATTGCCTTTTAAAACATTGTAATTTTGTAGTCAATCTAAGCCGTTCATTAGGATATGACGATAGAAGTTATGTTAATTTAGGGTTTTTTGACCTAGAAGGCAACCCTCAATTTATATGAGGGAATTGTATTGCGACTGTGTATTATTATTCTTAGTGGGAAAGAGAGAGGAGACTATGTGAGAGTGAAGAGGAAATTACAACAGATCTGTTGTAGGTTGTATCTCTTCATTTTGCTGGATAATATAAAGGAAGGACTAGCTCTTTCTTCGTGGAAGTAGCCCAAATTGGGTGAACCACGTATATCTGTGTCTATCTTGTTTCATGTATTTTCTTTGTTTGTGTTTCTGCAATATTTTATGTGTTCCATTGACCTGTAATATATAGTTTTATAATAGAATGAAACCATGCTCCCCGAAGAACCCAAAAAGGGCACACTTTCTATGAGAAGAAAAGAATATAGTGCTAAGAAACTAGGTGGGTTTTACCTAGATAAAACCAAAACCAATCACTAATATCAATAAGCCCAAAAATGAAAACAAACTCTGTATAACTCTAGCAAGAGACATACAACCACAATATTCCACAACGTGGGTGATGGCCTAAAATAAAACCCTTATGTCTCCAATTTGATGCACTATACACACTAAATTGAGAAGATTAATTAATACGAGGGTGAACCAACTTCGTTATGCTCCATAAAAGGAAAGGGACTAGATGATTTCGATTGAAAAAAACCTAAGTTTTCCTGTCTAATTAAAAGGATGATGCACCTACATTTCCACTCTAAATAGCCCTCCATCTATACCATTATCAGGCAGTGCTTCCAAAAAAGAAGTCCCATGTGTCCAAATGCATGTGACATAAATGCAAGTTTGTGTAAGCAAAGGGAGGAAGTCCCTTCACCATAGCCAAGTCATTGATTGATGGGATTGCTTTGTACTTTTCTATGTGGTTTATTGTTATGGACCATGTGCCTTAAAATGATAAAAAACCAATGATTGTAGTCCAATTTGAGGGGGGAACCTCCCTTTACAATGAGTATGATGTATAAGACAATATTTTATGGTCCGAAAAGATGTATATATATATATATATAATATATATATATATATATATATATATATTATATATATATATATATATATATGAGACAAAGGGGTATAATTATAAAAAAATGGTACAATGAAAGGTTCTAGCTAACAAAATAATATAACAAAAGAAATGTACCAACTCAATATATAGGGATTATTATGGAGTTTTAGGTTAACATGGGGCTTGTCTAGGGCTTAGCATGTCCCTCTCCCTCAAACCAATGTTGTCCTCAACCCATGACTAATTGTGGGTGTTTATGCAAGAACAATTTAGTTTCTTATGTTTTCTCTTCCACCAGTAAGTCCTTTTATTCGATGAGGTACTCAATAGGTGCTCAGTTTCTCAATTTCTCAATCATTATTTCTAGGATTGATTTTGGTTATAGTATGATAATTTATTATTCATTAATATCTGGTAAAATAGTTTGGACTAGGATCATGTCACCAATTGTCTTCTTTAAACAAAAAACATGGAATACTAGATGTACACATGAAGATGAAGGCAACTCCAATTTGTAAGCCATACTTCCAATCCTCTGCAACACTTTATAGGGGCCATAAGTGACCTTGGTGCTAATTTATTGTCTTTCTTTTATTACTTGAGGGACATATATTTATATGGTTGTAGTCTCACAAATACCCAATCCCTTACCTAAAATTCCCTTTCATAGACATGTTGATTTGGTTGTTGCTTCATCCTATTTTGTGCTATAACCAAGTTGTCCTTCAATAGTTTGAGAACATCTTATTGGTGCCTTACGTGGTCCTCTATCACTTGAGGCATACAACCCCCTTTTAAAGGTGATGTGATGGATGGAGAACTGTAATGGTCCACACTTAAAACATAATTAAATATAAATTACTTACCAAAATTTAAAGCCATTAAACAACAAACATGAGGAAGATTTCAATTAATTAGTATATAATCTACAATATTAGTGATGATGAAATCCTTACTTGCAGAATGAAGAACTTAGCTTACTTGAGATTTCAAAATTGTTCTACTACTCTGATCCAACTGATTGAAATCAACATTTTGGGTTTGGGGATGACTCTTCACCAAACCATAAGCTTAATTACACTGTGTCTTTCTACAACTGACCACTCTCGAGCCTTCAATCAACTACCTCTTCCAGTGAATCTCTCCTCTATTAGAATTATCAAAGGAAAATAATGCCTCACATCCTCCTTCTCATCCATTAAATAGAAAAAAATGTTCCAATAATGAAAGGAAAATCTTCATGCACATAATCTTTTTGTGGTCATGCAAATTTGTGTTTTTTTCCTTAATGCTTCTTAACTTGACTTTTTCCATAATTAGCTATTTTTCTTTCTTTTTACTTTTAATTAATTTGGAAAATTTCCATAAATTTATCCTTGCTATTTTTACTCTTTTTTTTTTTATAAATAATTTCCTTTATTTAATTATTTTGAAATTCACCTTATTATTTATTATTATTTTTGTTTATTAATTATTGTTCTCACTTACATTATTATTATTATTATTATGTTGATAGCATGGGGCATTACAAGGACGCAATCCATAAAGTGCCATAAATGTGGATTTTTTTTAATGAAATATGGAAAGATGTGTTGTATTACCATTATGCCAAGGGAAACCACTTAACCATTATGTTTGTTTCTCACATGCAAAGCAACACAAATATTCTTCTAAACATTTATTCACAATCTTAGTTTTCCCAATGGATTGAGGATGGTAAGATGAGTTCTGAGCTAATTAAGTACCCAAGAAAGAAAATAATCCAGTCCAAAAAATTCCAATGAAAATTGGATCTCTATTATATAATAATATTTTGGATTCGATGTAGATTTTCAACTATTTCCATGAATGTTTCTTCCATCGTACAAAGGATGAGAAAGAGAGAAAAAAGGGCATACATTGTTAGTCGGTCTACCACTTCCATAATGGCATTATTTCCTACAAATTTAGGTAAACATGTAATAAAATCCATTGGAACTTCTTCCCAAATTTGGCTTGGTATGGCTAATGGATGTATGAGCCTTAGGGTCTTGATTGTCTCTCCCTTGTCTTGTTGGCTTACAACACATTTAGCAACAAACTTTTGCACATATGATTTAGGATCTCCCCCCCAAAAAACATCTTTCTTTATCCTATGGTATATTTTCAAGAGCCCTAAATTTCCTCCTGTAGGATAAGTGTGTAATTCCAAAAGGACCTTCTGTTTGAGTTTAGAATTTTTACATATGTATAAGCAATTTTGATATCACAACAAATTTTTCTTCCACATAATTTTTTCTAAAACATTTGGGTCCTCCTATAGTTACTAAATTATCTTGTGTACCTTACCAACTTGCTTCCATTTTATCCTTACTTCTTCCAGCTAGTTATATTATGTAATGGAAATAGTGCATAATAAACCCCCTGTCTCTTCCTCTATCCTTGAGAGCACATTTTCCATAATCTTTTTCCCCTTTTGTAGATAGTTTCAAAGTCACAACTTAACATCTTTGTAACCTATTTTTGTTGCTCTTTTGAAGACGATCCTTGTTCTAAGAAGTAACTCAAACTATTATAATTAGTTTTTTCTTTGAAGTGTCTTCGAATTAGTTATATATGTCATTTCTTAAATTCATTTTGTATGGCCACCATTTTTTTTCATAGATGCATTGGAGTCTTCCTTATTACATCAACACTGCACTAATGGCATGGGTTGAGGCGTCACACTCCATAATGTATGTTCTTGTGAAGTCAAACGTGGCTAGGACATGAGTTGTACACATGGCCTCTTTAAAATTTTCAAAAGATTTGGTTTCTTTTTTAGGCCAAGAAAATGCTTCCTTCTTCAATAGCATTATTACTATAATTATTATTTTTTGGCTAACCCATAGGGGGATTTGAACCAGTGACCTTTTCATAGGGAGTGCCTTAACAATACACCTATTGACCATCAATGCAAAACTTCATGGGTTTTCTTCAATAACATTATTAGAGGTGCTACTATTTAACCATAATTACTGACAAACTCATGGAAACATCCCGTCATCCCAAAAATCCTCTAATTTTGTTCGAGGTTTTGGGATTGACCATTCCATCATAGCTTTAATTTAGTTAGGGTCCACTTTGACACCTTTATGAGATACAATATGACCTAAATATTCCACATCTTGAACCCCAAAGGCATACTTGGAAGAATTTGCATTAGTTGTTTCTCTTTTAATAACGTTTAGGCCCTATCAATATGTTGTACATACTCTTTGCAAGGTCTGTAGTAGATTAGTATGTCATCAAAAAACACAAACACAAATATTCTAAGGAAATGTCTAAAAATAGAATTTATCAAGCTTTGAAATGTTTAAGGTGCATTGGTAAGTATAAATGGCACAACCAAAAACTCATAATGACCTTCATGTATTCTAAAAGTTGTTTTGGTGATGTCTTCTTTCCTCATTCTAATTTGATGACATTTGAAACATAGATCCAAATTAGTAAAGAAAATTACTCCATGCAATTCGTCTAAAAATTCATCAATGACAAGAGTAGGAAACTTATCATTGACTGTCAATTTGTTAAGCTATATGCAATCTAGAAACATATGCTATGAGCCATCTTTTTTTATAACCATCACCTTTGGTGAAGGGAAAGCAGTCTAGTTAAGTTGAATTATGCTAGCCTCTCACATTTCTTGAATCATACACTCAGTCTCACTCTTCTATGCACATGGATACCTGTAAGGCCTAATGTTAGGTGGTGAAATTCCAGGTTGAAAATGAATATCGTGGTCATGATTTGAAGTAGTTGGAAGAGCCTTCAATATCTCTCCAAATACCTTGGAATGATTTTTGATATATTTTTGGAGATCCAATAGAGAAAAGGATATAGACGTATAAATATATAATTAACACAATTGTGCAAATACACCACTATGTTCCTCTTTAAAAAAATTTGTCATGCTATTAGAGCTTATCACTTTAGAGGATTTCCCTTGGATACTCTAAGTTAAATTTCTTTGCCTTCTAAGGAAAATCTCATGAAAATATCTTGAAAATTAGGGATCTTTATTCCCAAGGATTGTAACAATTGGATCCCTAATATAATATCAACACCACCCATTTGGATTGCAATCATGGGACTATCCAATAAATACTGCTCCACAGTCATCTTAATATTATGACACTTCCTTGAAAAATTTATGGTACCTCTATTTATAATCATTATTTGAAATTCTGGTGTCATATACATAAAGAAATTGAGAAGCTTTTCTAATTTCTAATTGATGAAGATATGTGTACTATCTAAATCAAGAAACGACGCTACATTTTTTCTTTTTTTGTATATCCTTATATCTTAAGGGTTTCTAGAGTAGTGACACCAACCAATGTATGACAAGATATTTTTGGTCTAGTCTCTTCTAGCTCTAAACTTGTGATGGTTCCAATGAATATTGATATTATTCCTCTTCACAATCTATGTAGAATAATTTCTTATCACAACATTTATGCCCCTTACTGTACTTGTTATCACTATTGAAAAATGGTCCCTTTTCTCTTCCTTTGATTTGAATTTATGAAGGGAAAAAAATGAAATACAAATTTAAAACCAAAACACAAAGATACAATGAAACTTGACTTCAATTGATAAATGGAAAATGCTGAAATTGTATACATGTAGAATGAAAGCAAACTAGTTTGAACGATGCCAACTTATTTATGAGCATAGATGTGATGGCTACGTGCCTTCTTGAAGTGTGTTACAATAAGGCTTTGAGGATTTTTTATTATGAATAAACAATGAGAAACCCTAAACATCTAAAAACATAACCCTAGGAAATGAAGCACCAAAAGCTTATGGGCTCTGATGGGGTAAGTTGGAATGTCAACTTCCTGGGGTGGTAATGTTGACATACGATATTCGTTTGACACACACGATAACCCATCAGAAATGTATATCCAAAGAATACACTTTCTGATTTTCGGTGGAAATTAATTATTGTCGTAAGCTTGTTTCCCCAAAAAAACATCGTTTAGCGCCTCAAAACAACGCCAAAAGTTCAGGACCTGAATATTTCAAAAATAGGAAATTTGTGTTGTGAGCCAGTGGAATAGGTGGGTGACCATTGATATCCACCTAGATCATCTTTTATGCATTTGCTTAGGTGATAACCTTGTTGGTTGAGTGAGGTTAGGATAGGAAGATGATGTTCTATATAGTTGTTAGTGACCACACTTCTAGTAGCCATATTTTTTTATTTTAGATTTCCTTGCCAGATTGAAAGCATGCTATAGGGATTTAGGATCAAATATGCATGCCTAATGTTGGATGATTTCCTTTAAAGTCCACATAAAGAGGTCTAAAAAATTATCCTCTGAAATGGTCTTTAACCTAAGACTAAACTTTTGAATTTGTTGAATGTGCTTTGTAGTTAGACCATTTTTTTCAAAGATTTATTAATTGATTGAATAATGTATTGTTATTTATATCCCCATAATGTGTTATCGATTCCCTTGTAAAAATGGAGCAAGATACAATAGAATATTTTTTCCTTTCACAAAGGCATTGATACCATATAAATTGAGCTTGTTCTAAAAACAACAATGCAATATTTACCTTTTTGTAAGGTTGTCTCCTGGTGTACTATATTAAAGTATTGCTCCATACAAAGTATCCATGTTATAGGATCATTCCCATCAAAATTACTCATATCAAACTTCAAAATGTATTAGTTCCTTAGTGTTGACTCAATCCTTGACGATGTGGATCTTGGAGTGAAAAATCATGATTATGGTTTTATGATTCAATATTTGTGATCTCCAATTGTGATAAAATAATCCCTATATGTGATTGAGTTCCAACATAATTGCTCTCATTATTTTCATGATTTCATTGGATCACCATATCCATGTTTGGAAGCCTCCCTGAGAGAAGATTTTCCATGAAATTTATGGATTTTGTTTATCTCTTCCTTGGATTTTTGTATTTCATCCTTGATGGATTTTGTATTTTTTCCTTGATATTTTTTTCATTTCTTTCTTGACATATTTTGTATTTTCCTTTGACACATTTCATTATTTCTTCCTTGAATATTTTTTTGTATTTCTTCCTTGACATATTTTTGTATTTCTTCCTTGTTTTCCTCATTTTGTTCCACATTTTTTGTTGATCTTTGCAATTGTGACAACTGAATTTCCAACTTGGTTACTTGGTACCAAACATCTTCTATTTCTTCATAAATTATGGATGAGATTTTTGGAGGTTTAAGTGATGAAGTAATTTTCGAAGCGCCTTTAGGATCCATGTGAGTAAATAATAACTCTCTTTTTTTCCTCTTTATCACAAATTTTGAATCACCAAAAATAGATATTTGAACAAAAAGTTATAACAATTGTAAATTATGTATCTTTAAAATTTCTAAATTGTGGAATATCTGGATGAATCACCCTTGTCTTGCCCCTCCCAACAGTTGCAAAGCTGAGAAATTTGCACAGAGGGTGCCCCCTTGTAGTGGTCGCAAAGCTGATAAATTTGCGCAACATGTTCCCATCCCATATTCTCAGCCATCTCCCATTCTAATGGAGGAAATTCCAGAATGGCTCAGAAAGCCTATGGAGAAGACTGCTTCCTCCATTCCGCAAGAGGACATCACCATTCATAACCCAAGTCTCAAGTCTGATTTGCATCTCTACCATCCTCCATCATGTACAAGCCATGACTCCTTGTACCATGATTCGCTTGATCAACCTGCTTCACAAGCTAGTTGTGTGCATTCTCTTGATTCTCAAGCTGTGGCTCAAATTTTGGTCATGTGCAAGGTAGTCTTATTACATAGACAAAGGAGAAGAAAGGTGAAGACCCAATCAATAATTACTCTTCTATGCTTCAAAATGGTTCACATCAATACAATGATCTTCCATTCTTGATCAATTCTCAATCCGCTAATCTTGGTGAAACATCATGCACAATTAATTATTTCGAGCAACCTCCAATATTGGGCTGTCATTACTCCCATGCTTCTGTATGTTGTGATGAATGCCCAAAAACATCATGTGATATGTTGTTCTCTCATGTACACTCTAAATTATATCTGAAATGTGCACTAGTTAAAGAAGACATCCATATTGAAACTTCCTCTGCACTTCACTTGCTCGTGTGTCCTACCATTCATAACACATCTACACATGGTAGAGATACTTCCTGTTCTCTTGCTTCTTCATATGATGAGTTATCTCCTCAATCGACAGAAGGCAATGAGGCTATCCACGATGAAAACAGTCTCAACACACAAGAATCTTCCCACTCGTTATCATCTTGTATGTTGCATGAAGACAACTCGTCAAGTCAACTTGCTAAAGCTGAAAAGTTTGATGAAACCTGTGATAGAGATGGCTTCCATCCTAAGAGTAGTTTTGAAATCAGGAACAACATTCATCCTCAAGCCATGCATGATCTAGTTCACATCTCAAAATGCAATTTTTCAATTCTTGAAAGTTCTGGGACGTGCCAGGGATTTGAGGCACTTTAACGTTCGTTGATGGTTATCTCAGGAACTTGCGACTCTGGTAAGCCCCTTGAACCAAATCAAATCTGGTTTCTCATGCACAGCCATCTATCTGCATGGTTTCACTTGACGTAGATCCCCGTGTAAAAAATGTTTACTATTTCGGGTGTGATATTTCAAGATTTCAAAATTTCACTCATGACCGGATCCACGAGACTGTTATAACCTATCCATCTTCATGCACATCTCTTACATCCAACTCGTGTTGGGAGTGTCTGTCTCTCATGCAATCATGGAACTATCAAGTTGATTATCTCAAAGACCGTCTTTGTCCAGAATCATACTTATTGGATGTTCTCTCTTGTGATCAGCTCCTTGGTCTTCTTGCGAATCTTGCACTTCAAATCTACCCACTCATTACACCAGCAATCTCCCTATGTGATGATGAGCACACAAGCTATCACACGAATCAAGTTCCTCTAATTTCACCACACCCTAGCTGGCTTCACACATTCACAATGCTAACATCCTTTCTACATTCCTATGATGAGCACGATGCTTATGCAATTTTTCATGAGTTGTAGGCTGGTGTTCTATCATATCTAGCACACAAAAAAATTGGTTCCATCATTTAGAGCATTCGAAAGATTGCTCAAAAATCTTCTTTATTCATGTCAAACTGGGAATCTAGAATCTTGACCAACTCGTTTGATCTTTCTTCTATCTTGGGTGATTGTCACGTAGTTTATCATTTTCCTAATAGTACATCCAATGAAAGTCAATTCATGCACTATGATCTTCACTATGTAACATCTTTCTCCTTAGACTTCTATCAAGTAGGTGAGGCACTTTAGCCTACGTTGATGGCTATGGTAGGTCCTCACTGTATTGAAATGCCCAATGAGAATGATCATATCTATCTATCTGTACCATATTCCCATCATGATCCCCTCTCTCAAATAAAAAATCCATCTTTTCAAATATCGCGAGTCTTTCAAAACAACCATCACGAATTTTATGATCCAATCGCTAAATGGCTAGAACAATCTTTCTTCGAAAGTCGTGTTATAAGGAACAAGCTTCAGTCCTTCCTCAAGCTTGCTAAGAAGCTTGATACAGATGGACACACACTTGCAAGAGGCTTCTGAGGTTTGTTGAAAACAATAGTAATTGAAGAGGTAAGCATGTGTGTTGGGTGGTTGCGACACATATTTCTGCCCACAAGAAAGAGCTTCTCTCTCGTGTGCAATATTGTCAAGTTTTTGTATATTCTATTGCACATTATTTTTTATCCATTTTAATCACTTGTATCTTTGTGGTTGCAGGTCGAGTACGCCTACTATGGATTCACTGGAAATTTCATTTGAAGTAACCCCGTCTGTTTAGCGTAAGAGTAGGAGTAGTGTTTGCTTTCTTTCTTTGCTTTGTTTTCTGGTTTGCATGTTTGTCTACTTGCTTACTTGGTTTGGTTTGCCTGCTTGCTTGCTTTGCTTTCCTGTTTTTCTTTTGCTTTACTTCTTATTTTTTCTTTTTTCTTTCTTTTCTTGCTCGTGTCCATAGGTTAGCCTTACATGAAACTATGTTTGGCTCTCGAGACAAGCCAAACAAATCTAAGAGGACTTGTACAACCATCAACACCTGGTTATCTGTTGTCCTATCTCTTTATGAAGAGCTTGTTGTCTTCAGTCGATGATGCCTTGATGGAAAATACGTTATGTTTAAAGTGAGTCTTGGTGAAAATACAACGCTTGCACTGTTAACTAGTACCACCTACTCTAATCGGTTCTTTTGGGTTAACCCTTGTCAGCTCAGTCAAGTAGAGTAAGGTGAAGGGGAAAACCTTAAAAAGTATGTCAGAGTTATATATAACATATTTATATGAAGAAACAAACTCTTATGCTCCCAATAAGTTGGGATCCCTCTTTCACCTCTGAAATAAATAAGTGTATATGCACAGTTCTTTGAAAAAATGAAAAATGAAAAAAGCGAAAGAAGAGAAAGGCTTCTTACGCAAAGAGGTGATACAAGTAACTCTGTCGAGGTATTGACCAGGCTCACTAGAAGCGGAGCGATGCTTATGTTCTTGTGTGAATCTGCCAGGGTACTGTCGAGGCCTGATGGTAGCGGAGCAACACTAGAGATGAAACTTAAACTATGAAAGTTATATTACTTATGCATCAATATACCCCTCATCCCCAATCAAAACAATTAAGTTGACTTGGCTTGGAATGTGTGCTGACTGATCAAGAGAATTGTAGAGACTACATCTTTCACACAAGCTAGTATGGATGCCATCACGATTAAAGAATCAAATAATACTTCTATAAGGGTTAGACTTGTTTTTCACGAAACAAGGTCCATATAGAGAGCTGGAGTTCTACCAGTGTGTCGCCAATGTTGTAGCAACTACAACCACCCTCCAAAATTTTGGCTCGCATGCAAATTTCGGAGCCTACCTTGGATCCTACAATCGATTGTTCCTTGGTCACTTGTTGGAAAGCTGATGATCTCAAGCTCCCCTCGATCTTAAGAGTTGTCCATGTTCTCATCTTTATTCATCATGTGTCATCTTTAGGCATAGGGATTTTTGTTTGTCATGCAAAAGGGATGTTGTTTTGGTTCAAGGGAAAGCATGTGTGCATGAGTTGTTATCATTATATAGACATGTTTCACACTCACTTCACGCACTCTTGTCATGGAGGTTGTTGCATCAAGCATAGTATGTTTTATACATTCTCGATGGTATGCGTTGTATCAGTAAGTGTTCGAGTGTGATCATAGTCGAGTCCTATATCTATTTACATATGTTTCACTTATGTCACACTTAGCTTATGCCGCGAGAAACCTAGCCTCATCCGGATTCCCATAATTGTGCACTTTGCTTCTACAACCCTCAAGCTTTCTCCCTTGCATGCTGGAACTCTGCAGTGTGCAGAGATCCCAGCCTCCCTTGGCATCCAAAATTATGCAGTGGTTTCTTCCAGTGTCTTTCCCCAGTCGGAACCCACTGTCTCAAAAAATTCACAGTATTTTCCCTCAGCTACTCAGTCTTCCTTGCAACCTAAAACTGCAGAGATGTGTCCTCCCAGAACCCATCTTACAGCATTGACTTGCACCCAAAAACTGTGTAGTACTACGTCTTAGTTGCTCGGGTTGCACTACACTCAGAAACTGTGTAGAGGTGTCCTCCTAGGATGCCATCCTGCAGCAGTGTCATGTGCCTCAAAACTGCGCAGTGTTGTCTAAGATGCCCTATCTATCTTGCATTCAGAAATTGTGTAGATGGGGCTCCCAGGGTGATCAATTGAAATGACAGAAGAAAATAGGAGAACATACAATAATAAAACCACAAAGAAACTTTTGTTATTAAAACAAATAATAACTGTAAAGACTACATTGTGGTGGAAAATCTGTCCTTTTACAAAATATGACTTGTTACTTATAGTCGTTTTTAGTTACAATACTGCAAGTAAATTCCATGGGTGGTAAATACCATGGGTGAATGAATACAATGGGTGCATGTCACAATAACATGGGAAAATACCATGGGGGAATGAATACCATGGGTGGATGCCACTTACAATACTATGGGTAAATTCCATGGGTGGATGAATACCATGGGTGGATTCCATTTTCTATTCTGATCATTCCTCCCTCCTTAAGAAGCAATGGTCCCCATCGGGTGAAGTTCCCTCTTGCGAAGCCTTTGTTGAATATAAAAAGCCATTAAAGAGAAGGGTTTTATGTGGTTAACCCATAACCATGATGAACGAAGATCCGAGGATAGAGATACCCTGTAATTCTTGTGACAAACTGTGATACTAACAGTGTGCAACCTAGGAAACGGACTTCGTTGAAGTGTGACTTTGTGGATGACCCATAACCATGATGAACGAATATCTGAGGATAGAGATACCCTGTAATGCTTGTGACCAACTGTGATACTAACAATGTGCAGCCTAAAAAATGGAATTCGATGAAGTGTGGGTTTGTGGATGACCCATAACCATGAAAAATGAAGATTTGAGGATAGAGATACCCCGTAATGCTTGTAGCCAACTATGATACTAACAGTGTGCAACTAGTAAATGGTCTTCAATGACGAGGATTTTATGGGGTTGACCCATAACTGTGATGTTGATTGTTGATGAAGTAGCAGGTGCCTACATAGCCTAGGGTGGGAGGGCACATCTCCAAAAAACCCAAGCCAGATGCTACTGTGTTGAAACTGATGAATGTGAAGCAGGTGCCTACTAAAGCAGGGTGGGAGGGCATGTCTCCAAAGGGAACCCGCTCCGAATGTTGCTCCAGATTTAAAATGGGCTTAACTTGGTCAATATAACTCAGAATATTTGTTATAACCTATTTTTGAAAATAGAAAGATCACTCAGCATCTTCTCATGTGTTTGAAATCTCTATATGGACACTCTGGAAACTCAGGTTCGTGCTGCAACTGTTCCGAAGTAAAAAAATAATTATGAAAAAGCAGTTGATTTTAAATCAACGATATCTCCCTCATTCGAAGTCCATTTAGACCATTTTTTTATGAAATTGAGTGATTTTTCGAGAGGAGCTCAGATCTACAATCATTTTTCTAAAATTCTACACAAAATTTTTAAAAAATGATAGGAGATTCATCGTCCATGAATTTACCTCAGAAAAATTTCTGCAACATACCTGATTTTAAATCAGCAATATCTCCCTCATCTAGATTCCGATTTGGTCAATTTATTTTTTGAATTTGAGTATTTTTTGCAAGGAATCCAAATCTGTTATTATTTTGTGAAAATTTTGTACCAAAAGTTTCATGTTTGATCTACAAATTTGCTGCCAAAAAACATTCTTGCAAAAAATGAAAAATGAAAAATTCTTCTCGCTTGGCCCGTTGTTTAGAGAAATGAAGTGGCATTATTTGAGTGCCTACCCTATACCGAGCCTTTCTCCGCACCTTAGCTATTGAACACAATAATGAGAAATGACCTCGCTTGTCTCCTTCTCATACCCTTACCCCTCATCCCACTTCCACACTTCCACATACCTCTCTTATCCTAGCTGCACATGCTTGAAGTTTGTTGAATATTGCTGCAAAAAATTGAAACCGAAATATGCATCAAACCCTCATTCCCATGGAATCATAACCTAAATCTGAGACCACTGATCTAGATCTTGGGGGGGAGGCCCCCAAGATATGAAAAATTGAAATGCCAGAAGAATAATAGGAGAACACACAATAACAAAACCACAAAGAAACTTTTTTTTATTAAAACAAATAATAATTGTAAAGGCTACATTGTGGTGGACAATCTATCCTTTTACAAAATGTGATTTGTTACTTATAGTCATTTTTGGTTACAATACCACAAGTAAATTACATGGGTGGTAAATACCATGGGTGAATGAAGACAATGGGTGCATGTCATAATACGATGGGAAAATACCATGGGTGAATGAATACCATGGGTGGATGCCACTTACAATACCATGGGTGGATGAATAACATGGGTGGATGAATACCATGGGTGGATGCCATTTTCCATTCAAATCACAGGGCTTCATCCCGACAGCAATCAATTCCTGCTCAAACTGTGCTAATATATCTCTCAGTGACTACATGAAAAGATGACACACTGAGATCAGTCATGTTATCCTCCACAATATCCCAAGGCTGAGAAAGGAGATCGAAGGAGGTAAGCTCAGGTCCACTTAGGGTTTAGTAGTTAGCCCTTCCAAACCAGAGAGGATTCTCTCTATGAGCTCAAAACCAATGATGACTGGAGTGGGAAAAATATATTAGGCTAGTTATGTTCAACTCTAGGGTTTTGAATAATTTAGGGTTTTGCTGGATCAGGAGGGAAAATCAGGGAACTAGGTCAAAAGATCAAAGGTTTCAGTTGCAGGAGATATAAAGGAGCAGGGTAGGTATGCCTTTGTGATATTTTGGGGTTTTTTCAATGTAGTGTAGGGTGGAAAATAAAATATTAAAAATGAGCATGGCAAGCATGAATTCATTTATCAGAATATAGGTAACATAAACATGAAGTTCCTAACAAAACATAGCTTAAAATTAAGAATTCTGTTTAAAACCTCTTAGGAAAATCACTAAAAATCATAGACATGGAAATAATATGGATTTATCATTCATATAAAACTATAATAGAGATAAAACATTATGAAAACTTACAACACAAGAATTCTTGAATAATACCTGCAACTGTCCTTTGATTTCCTATAAAAATGATGAAGTACAAGCTCCAAGAGTTCTACTCAGTGATGTCAAACCTTGAGTTTGACTAGAAAATAGATACATATAGACTAAAAAACCATCTTACCCTCACTTAGGGGTCGAAATCCTCAGTATAGAATCAGCTTACACAAATTTCTCCAACAAATCCTAATGACTAGGAAGGTTAAAACAAACTCCCAAATTGGCCTTAAACTGATTCATTTGATCATGAACACCTTTACAAGCATGAATCTAGTATATTATTACCCTAGAAAGCATAATTATACTTCAATACATAATAATTACATCAATAAAACTCGAAACTAGCTGAGAAAACTAATAAAAGTGACTTTAAGGCAAAAACGTAGCGAAACTAGCAAAAATACAGCATGCAGCTTGCAAGTGACTTTTGGAGAGGTTCCTGTGCTCCAAATCAAGATATTGATAGCTCATTGGAAATATTTCGGTGTTGAGTTATCATTTGAATCACTAAGGAAGTCATTTGGACACTCCATGACAAAGAAAAATGCATTTTCCCAAGACTACTCCCAGAAGTGCAGCAAAAACGTAGCAAAAACACAACAAAAACACAAATCCTTCTTGTAGGTCACCTTTGACTACCTTCTTAAGCTCCAAATGCAGATATGAATGTACCATTATAAATATAATGATGTCTAGTTGTTAATAGAGTACTTAAGCATTCAAAATGGCCTCTCCAAGACTGAGAAAAATGCATTCTCCCAAGGTCACTCCAGAAGTGCAACAACTCTCCTGTAGCAACTGTAGTTTGGGAATTTCTCCCAAATCATAACACATGTGTATAAAATGAAGGAGGTTTTTGTTCCTTGGTCTATTATTGACTAAAACATATTTCACCTTTGTAAAATTCATCTCCATTTTGTCAGAAACATATTTTGAAGCAAAATTGGCCCTATGAGCAGCAAACGATTTGTCTCTTGGAATGATTTTTTGAGAGATTGTGGAGACATGATGCTATGTGCTTAAATGGTATAATACTTGGAAATTGTCCCGCCTTTATACTTCCTCTGATCAGCGGGTGTGGTCTTCTGCATCCATTATGTAACCCTAACTCACTGGGAAAGGGAATTAGGATGTAGTGCTAGAAAACAGGGGATTTATGGTAGTTTTAGGAATGAAGGGAGATGAAGAGGTTAGAGGGCTCCTAAATTCTTTGGAGAATTTATGGGGGTAGGGATAGATGTTAGGGAGCATAGTGAAGTGAAATTTTAGAGAATGGGTGAAGGGAAATGGTGCAAAAGTGGAAACAACAGTCCTAGCCTAGGAAATTGTAGCAATAGACTAGGGTTTGTGGGAAAGTAAAGGAAATGAGGGGAATGGGCATGGGAAAAGATTAGGGGAGGATTTAAGAGGTAGTTATATGTGTTGGGAGGCTTAGGGAAGTTAAAAATCACATAGGGAGTGATGGTAAGGGCAACAAATAATTTTTACACAATCCACACTACCCTTTCTGTTGAAAACATAGTGTGGGGTCTAAGATTTGCCCTAGAAGCCATGAGGATGAATGAGAAGGGTTAGAAGTGATAGGGGAAATGTATATCAGTGTGAGGAAGGGTAGGAAATGTGGGGAAACTAGTTTAATTGTGTGCCAATTGACTCACAGTGTGAAAAATTGAAAACGTAGCGTGGAAACACTAGGAGAAGGTTCCACACCTTACAAATGAAAATTTCACTTTGTTGAGGTGGTGTTTGCCTTTGACATGCCTATACTGAGCTGAGAAGACATTCGCCCATTGAATAAAATTCTTGGAGATGCATTTAAAGCCACCCTTGCAAGAAAACGTAGCAAGCAGGGTAAAAACACAACATGAGAGTTTGAGATGCACAATAAGAGTGAGAATCGATGTTGAATGAGTCTTTTGGGATATGGATGATAAATTTGAGTCTTTTTTACATGTAAATGATGAAAACAAATGTTTGGAATGTCTTTAAAACTTACAAAACACCTTTTCTTGTATATGTCAAAGGATGACAATATACCCTTCCTTTTGCAGTAGTATCTTCATAAATGTTGCTTGATGCCTTTTATTACCTTTATTTCCTAACATGCTAGGTCCCTTGGTGTGAAGACTTAAGACAAAAAACAATGATGGTTTTTTTCTTTGAATTTGGACATAGTAATGAAAACATCAGTGGAAACCCTAGACCAAGACTTATATGCTAACACTTTCACTGATTCATGAATTGTAACACCTGAATGATGACATGATCATGATGAATGATGATAACCATGAATGTTGAAGGGAGTAGAACTGACCTAGACTCAACAACCAATGATCAATTTTTTTTTATTTGAAGACCTACTGAAACCATAAAAAATTTGACCTAAGACCCTAGAAAAAACTTTGAAAGAGCACATTTGATCATTGGTGACTGGCAGAACAGATAGACACAAACATTGGCTCCAGCTTGGGATGGAAGCTCCTTTAGGAGGTGTCAAGTACACTGTAGACCAAGTAATCTTATCCATTGGGCATGGAGTCAAAAACAAAAATACCAAACTCAAAACTCAAAACTGACCGACAAAACTTAAGAAAAACTGAAACCAACTTGACTTAACTCAAAAACTTGACTAGTAACTAAACTTACTTACACATGGTAGCATACCATCAGGATCTTAGGGCCTTCACCTCGGGCTTCAAATCCTAATGATAACCGCCCTCCTGCTGAAGAAATATATACAATCATGTGAAATGATCCCTCTAGTGTAACCAATTCAACAAATGACTACTTATTTGAATTTTTCTTGTACTTTCCTTGGGCAGGTAGAAAACAATAAATAAATAAATATTCACCACTCTAAGTGTCCACTGAACATATGCTCATGATCCATAAATACAAGAAAATTCATCTCGCAAAATGGCTGCAACAAATTGGAAATAGGGTCTTTAATAATTTGGAACATTACCATATCTTGAATTTTAGAAGAAATACAAGCACACTCTTCATTTTCTAAATTTGGAGGAAGATAATCATGTGCAAGAGGCTCTAAAACAACCTCTCCTTTATCGCTGCTCTCCTCTTCATAATCTTCTTGCAATGTTTGATGGTTATTCTCTGCCATAATTACATTGATTGAAACCTTCACACATGCCAATTCAAAATTATGATTTGCACGAATCTGCCCTTGTAATAGTGCCTTAGAAAATGGATGAGTTGGAGAGACATATGAGTGGTGAATGTCTATAGATCCTTGTTCATACATTTCATTAGAAACCTCATCTTGGTATTCACGAATTTGATCTTGAAATAAAAGCTCAGAGAAAGAACAATCTGAAAAAAACAAGTGAATGGCTATCTTCATACCTCTCATCCAAAAGATAGGGTTTTGGATGCTCATGGAAAACTTTAAATGCAACAACCACTTCAAGTATATTTGATTCCTAATGTGCTTCAACATGAAGGATATTAATTTTATTGTCACAAGAATCAAGAAAAACAACTTCTTGTTCACTATTTCCTTGCAATAGTAGATAATCATTTCCATAAGATGGTTCATTGCTTAAATTTTCTATACATGCAATTTCAAAATTCTGACTTCGACCAATTTCTTCTTGACTATTAGGTTGAAAAATGTGCAACAAGAAATGCTAAATTTAGAATGTGCTAAAAATAGAACTTCTAAAAATAGCAGTTTGGCCAAAGAGCATTTTGGCCACACTGGGTGAGAGGTGAAACTGCTAAAAATAGAATCTTCTAAAAATAGCATTTTTGGCTCCCTTCCTATTTTTAGCAGTCCCTGGTCTAACTATAGGAAGTAAAAACGAATTTGGTCTTAACAACAGTTTAAAATATTAATTAATTAATCTCCATGAGTTAATTAATCATGAAAAATTAAACTTGAAGTCTTTGTGAGATCATGCAATTATTTTCTCTCTTGATTTAGGAATTTATCCCTTGATTAAAGGAGATAAGGTTCATATCTATCTTGAGAGGATTAGTTGACTTAGTTTAACTTAGTCAAGTTCAGTTAGATTAATTTAACAAGTTGTTAAATTAATGAGATATAGTTTGTTGATGCTTGCATGCATGTGACAACTATTATTTCAGATAACTGAGTACTCTCTCATGGATAACTAATGCATGGCAGTTCAGACAGAGACCGAGTTGAGATCAGATGAGGGACAATGTACTATCAGATGCTAGGATATTTCTAGTAAGTATTCCTTGCATGAGGAAGAAATCTATTTTCTTTTATGACTATGCAGTTGGACTTGAGGTGACAACAGGTATGATCAAGCCAACTTACAGCCTATATAATGAGGTCTAGGTAGTCCATGATTTTCATCTTCTGATTGAAGATCATTAGAGTACAGAGAGAGTAGGATAACAATTGAGTTGATTCCTTTTGTATGTTGTTGAGGATTTCCACTTGATTGATAATACAAAGATGGGGTTTTAGGCTGGTGCTTTTCCTGTATAAATTCTTTTGTGTTATGTGTGATTGATTCCTTCTTATTAGTTATATGTGTTCATGCTTGATGTTGCTCATGGTTGATTAAGCTTCCGCTAAATTGTTTTTAGAAGTAGATTAAGTGTTTTGCTTTAGTACATTGCATTACTAGGTGATCTACAAGTGAGAAATTTCTACATGGTATCGGAGCTAGCTGATTTGTAGGAAAAATTCTACAAAATTCTACATGGTATCAGAGCTAGCTGATTTTTAGAAAAATTCTACATGGTATTAGAGCACATGTGATCAAGGAGAGAACAATATATTGAGAGGAGATTTCAAAGTTTTGAGTTTTGGGCAGAGAGTTTACTGAGAAGATCTGAAAATTTTTGTAAAAAATTTTCAGAAATAAATAGCATATTTGGATTCCTTGCGGAAAAATACCCAAGATTAAAAAAAAAAAAATCGGCTGAATCGAAGTTCGGATGAGGGAGATATCACTGATTTAAAATCAACTATTTTTCAAGGAAATTTCGTGACAACGGGAAAGTGGAAATAGATTGGTGTGCTAGCCAAGAACTTGTATGCACTTGAGGTACAAGATGCATGCAAAGCCTTGAGGAGCAAGGCAAAGGTTAGATACTTGGTGGTTGAGAGAGAGTAAATTACCTCTCAACATGCAGAGCCGGAAGAAGTCTCAGACGATTGTGGAGGAGCCACGATTGGTGCAGCAGCTTCAGGAGGTTGTGGAGCAGCCACAACAGGGGAAGCTGAGAAGAGATTGAGTATAGACACCTACTCATGCAGAGACCTCTAGTAGGGGGAAACTTCGAGCCAGGTGGGCAGAGGGATTGCATGCAGCCATACCTCCAGGTAGGAGGTGGGGTGATGTGGATTTTTCATCCCAAGGAGGAGGGGCAGGATCCTTGAGGTACCTAACCTCTTGGATGAAACCTTGTTATGGGAGCCCCGATGTGGAGTAGTAGGAACTGACTAATTGGGTAGAGAAAGATGTGGATGGAGCGGCAGAGAGAGCTACAATGTAGGGAATCCCAGGACAGTGCAAAGCATGCATGCTGCAACAATGTGAGAGGCACAAGTGTGTTGCATAATGCAGGGTAGCACAGAGAAGGGTGCAATGGTGCGAGATGCATGGAGATGTTGCAGTAGCGCAGATGTCAGAGAGGGAGAACTTATCAACAACAGGTAGAGCTTTAGCATCAGAGTATGTTTCTAGCCTAACAGAGTGGTTAGTTGGGAGTTGTTTTTGTTCCAAGAGTTGTTGGAGCAAGCAGACCTGGTGGATGTGTTGCATGCAGAACATTTCAGAGTTACAGGATCAGGTTCAATAGGAAACCTTTCTTGTTGAGAGGGAGTGTTGAAAAATGTGCAACAAGAAATGCTAAATTTAGAATGTGCTAAAAATAGAACTCCTAAAAATAGCACTTCTAAAAATAACAGTTTGGCCAATGAGCATTTTGGCTACATTGGGTGAGAGGTGAAACTACTAAAAATAGAATCTTCTAAAAAAGAATTTCTGGGTCCCTTCCTATTTTTAGCAGTCCCTGGACTAACTATAGGAAGTAAAAACGAATTCGGTCTTAACAGCAGTTTAAAATATTAATTAATTAATCTCCATGAGTTAATTAATTATGAAAAATTAAACTTGAAGTCTTTGTGAGATCATGCAATTATTTTCTCTCTTGATTTAGGAATTTATCCCTTGATTAAAGGATATAAGGTTTAGTTCTATATTGAGAGGATTAGTTGACTTAGTTTAACTTAGTCAAGTTCAATTAGATTAATTAAACAAGTTGTTAAATTAATGAGATATAGTTTGTTGATGCTTGCATGCATGTGACAACTATTATTTCAGATAATTGAGTATTTTCTCATGGATAACTGATGCATGACAGTTTAGACAGAGACTCAGTTGAGATCAGATGAGGGACAGTGTAATATCAGATGCTAGGATATTTCTATTAAGTATTCCTTGCATGAGGAAGGAATCTATTTTCTTCTATGACTACATAGTTGGACCTGAGGTGACAACATGTATGATCAGGCCAACTTACAGCCTATATAATGAGGCCTAGGTAGTCCATGATTTTCATCTTCTGATTGAAGATCATAAGAGTACAGAGAGAGCAGGATAGCTATTGGGTTGATTCTTTTTGTATGTTGTTGAGGATTTCCACTTTATTGATAATACAGAGATGGGGTTTTAGGCTGGTGCTTTTCCTGGATAAATTCCTCTGTGTTATGTGTGATTGATTCCTTCTTATTAGTTATATGTGTTCATGCTTGATGTTTCTCATGGTTGATTAAGCTTCCACTAAATTGTTTGTAGAAGTAGATCAAGTGTTTTTCTTTAGTACATTGCATTACCAGGTGATCTACAGGTGAGAAGTTTCTACATGGTATCAGAGCTAGCTGATTTGTAGAAAATGTTCTACATGGTATCAAAGCTTGCTAGTTTCTAGGAAAAATTCTACAAAATCCTACATGGTATTAGAGCTAGCTGATTTGTAGAAAAATTCTACAAAATTCTACATGTTAGGAAGCAGATCGGTTTCATCTTCTGGCAAAGAAAGAGTTGATGTGTGCTATGAATGATCCTTTGTATCAAAGCAACTAATCTCTGTTATTTTCTGTTGGGAAGAAAATTCATAAAGTGCCTCTTAGATCTCATAATCTAGACATTCTGCATCACCAAAATTATTTTCAAGGTATTGAATGAAGTTTTCACAGGATTCACAACAATCTTCAAACAAGAAGAATGAATGATGAGATTTTCCATAAAACTCAAAGAATGTTGTGTGGAATTCTTTAAGAGAGAATAAGCTACCTGGCTTCAATCCTTCATACCATGATCTTGCTTTTCATTCTAGGGTAGCCATAAACATTTTCATCAAACAATCCTCACGAAACCTTATCTAGAGCTTATGTATATGTCAATGAAATTTGATTAGATGCAAAATATTCTCATCCTTGTTTCCATCTATGAATTTGGGCAAATTAGTTTGCCAATCTATGCAAGGATTTTGATTTGGAAAACCAAGAATGTGAGCACGATTCATAGGATCATACCTTCGATAAGTTGAATCCATTTTGAAAATAGTTAAATCACCAAGAAGCTCTCCAAACTAGCGGTTTTTGAAGAGTGGAGTCGCCATGAAAATTCTAAACCTTTGGATTCTTCGACACTAGAGTCGCCAGGTGAAAGATACACAACCTTTCTTGTGTCTGATCACTGTTCACCATCAGCAATTAGATCTGATCCTTGTCATTCTTTCCTAGGTACGATAGAATCTTGCATTCCCTGACAATGACGCCAACATTTTATCCTCCACAATATCCCAAGGGTGAGAAAGGAGATCGAAGGAAGTAACCTCATACCACTTAGGGTTTAACATCTATGCCTACCAAACCAGAGAGGGCTCTCTCTATGAGCTCACAACCAATGATGACTGGAGTGGGAAAAATATATAAGACTAGTTATGTTCAGCTCTAGGGTTTTGAATATTTTAGGGTTTTGCTGGATGACGAGGGAAAAATAGGGAACTAGGTTAAAAGATTAAAGGTTTCAGATGCAAGAGATATAAAGTAGCAGGGTAGGTATGCCTTTATGATAATTTGGGGTTTTTTTGATGTAGTGTAGGGTGAAAAATAAAAGATTCAAAATGAGCATGGCAAGCATGAATTCATTTATTAGAAGATAGGTAACATAAACATGAAGTTCCTAACAAAACAAAGCTTAAAATTAATAGTTCTGTTTAAAAACTCTTAGGAAAATCACTGAAAAACATACACATGGAAATAAGATGGATTTATCATTCATATAAAACTATAACAGAGAGAAAAAATTATCACAAACTCACAACACAAGAATTCTTGAATAATAGTTGCAACTGTCCTTTGATTTCCTGTAAAAATGATGAAGTACAAGCTCTAGGAGTTCTACTTAGTGATGTCCAAACTTAAGTTTGACTGAAAATAAGATACATAAAGAATAAAAAACCATCTTCTCCTCACTCAGGGGTCGCAATCCTCAGTATAGAATCAGTTTACACAAATTTCTCCAACAAATCCTAATGATTGGGGAGGTTAAAACAATCTCCCAAATTGGCCTTAAACTGATTCATTTGACCATGAACACCTTTACAAACATGAATATAGTTTTTTATTATTCTAGAAAGAATAATTACACTTCAATACATCATAATTACATCAAACATAAGTAATTAAATCAAGAAAAATCAAAACTAGCTTAGCAAACTAAGAAAAGTGACTTTTAGGCAAAAAACGTAGCGAAACTGGCAAAAACGTAGCGTGCAACTTGAAAGTGAATTTTGGAGGGGTTCCTGTGCTCCAAATTAGGATATTGGTGTCTCATTGGAAATATGTTGACGTATAGTTATCATTTGAATCGTCACAAAGTCATGTGGACACTCCATGACAGAGAAAAATGCATTTTTCCCAAGACTACTCCCAAAAGTGCAGCAAAAATGCAGCGAAAACAAAATGCCATCTTGCAGGGAACTTTTGGCTGCCTTCCTAAGCTCCAAATTCATATCTGAAGGTACCATTGGAAATTTTAGGATGTATAATTGTCAATAGATACTTAATCATGCAAAATGGCCTCTCCAAGGCTGAGAAAAAAAGCGTTCTCCCAAGGTCACTCCAGAAATGTAGCAACCCTCCTGTAGCAACTGTACTTTACGAATTTATACCAAATCATAACACTTCTATATAAATTTAAGGAGGTTATTTTTCCTTGGTCTGTGATTGACAAAAAACTCTTTTAATTTTGTAAAATCCATCTCCATTTGGTCAGAAACATACTTTGAAGCAAAACTGTCCCTATGTGTAGCAAATGATTTGTCTCTTGGAATGATTTCTTGAGAAATGGTGGAGACATGATGCTATGTGATGAAATGGGCAAATAAATAGAAATTATCCCTCATTAATACTTCCTGTGATCAGTGGGTGTGGACTTCTGCATCCATTATGTAATCCTAGCTGACTAGGAAAGGGAATTAGGGTTTAGTGCTAGAAAACATGGATTTAGGGCAATTTTAGGAATGAAGGGAGATGAAGAGGTTTGGGAGCTCCTAACTTCTTGGGAAATTTATGGGTGTAGGGATATATGTTAGGGAGTTTAGTGAAGTTAAATTTTAGGGAATTGGTGAGGGGAAAGGGTGCAAAAGTGTAAAAAATAGTCTTAGCCTAGGAAAGTGTCAAAAGTGTAGCAACATGCTAGGGTTTGTGGGAAAGTAAGGGAAATGAGGGGAATGGGTATGGGAAAAGATTATGGGAGGATTTGGGAGGTATTTAGATGTGTTTGGAGTCTTAGGGAAGTGAAAAATCACATATGGAGTGATGGGAAGGGCAACAAATAATTTTTACACAATCCACACCACCCTTTCTGCTGAAAACGTAGTGTGGGGTCTAGAATTTGCCCTAGAAGCAACGAGGATGAATGAGAAGGGTTAGAAATGATATGGAAAATGTATATCAGTGTGAAATGTGGGGAGACTAGTTTAGATGTGTGCCAATTAACTCACGGAGTGAAAAACTGAAAACATAGCGTGGAAACCTTAGGAGAGTTTCCACACCTTCAAACTAAAAATTTCACTTTGCTGAGGTGGTGTTTGACTTTGACATACCTGTAATGAGTTGATAAGACATCACCCATTGAATAAAATTCTTGGATATGCGTTTCAGGCCATCCTTGCAAGAAAACGTAGTGAGCAAGGTAAAAACGCAGCATGAGAGTTTGAGATGCACAATAAGAGTGAGATCCAATGTTGAATGAGGCTTTTGGGATATGGATGATCAACTGGAGTCTTTTGTACATGTAAATGATGAAAACAAATGTTTTTAATGTCTTCAAAACTTACAAAAACACATTTTATTGTATATGTCAAAGGATGACAATATACCCTTCCTTTTGCAATAATATCTTCATAAATGTTGCTTGATGCCTTTTATTACCTTTATTTCCTAACATGCTATCTCCCTTGGTGCGAAGACTTAAGACACATAACAATCATGGGTATTTTTTTTGAATTTAGACATACTAATGATAACATCGGTGGAAACCCTAGACCAAGACTTATATTTAACTATTTCATGACCTGTAACACCTGAATGATGACAAGACCATGACGAATGACAATAACCATGAATGTTGAAGGGAGTAGCACTGACCTAGACTCAACAACCTATGATCATTTTTTATTTATTTGAAGACCCACTAAAACCATACAAAATTTTGACCTAAGACCCTAGCAAATACTTTGAAAGAGAAAATTTGATCACTGGTGACTGGCAGGAATGACATACACTAACAACTCCCAAGGAGTTGAGGAGAAGGACCAAGAGACCAAGTGATGGAAAGAGACCAGGACCTCATGCAAACTCTTCCGGATGCATGATCATCTCGAGGGTAAGTATGGTATGTAAAGAACACTTTTCAAAGTACACCTCTTAGTTGAGTTTGCAGGACTACTTGTCATTGTCATATCATCCTGTCTTCAGTAACATGCATGGGTGCAAACACAAAAAAATAATTTCATGTGTTTCCTCTACATGTCTTACTTCCT
Source organism: Pinus taeda (assembly GCA_000404065.3). NCBI lineage: Eukaryota > Viridiplantae > Streptophyta > Pinopsida > Pinales > Pinaceae > Pinus > Pinus taeda. The sequence goes on along the minus strand of APFE030317351.1, from coordinate 166,334 downwards.
TTTCGCATGTTTGATCAACTGTCATATTCAACATGTTGATTGTTATGTCATGCTTGTGACCTTCTTCTAGTGATGTTAAAGGTTTGTCTTTATGTGTATGAGTTATGCTCGTTATATAAACATCTATCTCACTCACATAAAAAGTTGTAAACAATGTCGCGCAAGTGTCATCATGGTCATTCAATGATCTATCTCAGGTGTCACACTTGTCGCTCTCAACCTTTAGACAGTCATACTGAGACATGTTGGCGTGTTGGTTTGAGGTGTCTTCTCGTCGAGTCATGTTGAGTGTGTGTTTGCAAGGTCATGTATACATGAGTTCACTCACTCACAAACTTAGCCATTTTTCTGAAAATATGTGAACGGAACCACCCTCCATCAACCAGACCTCCACTGAGTTGCACTGCATAGTTTGAGCCCTCAGTGACCAAGCATTATTGCCCAAAAATATGCAGAGCTTGAGGCTTCCTTCTAGGCAGTCTGTATTGCGCATTTCTATAATCAACTCGACTGACTGTCGTCTAGAACAACACAGAAGTTTCCCAAGAAGCCATCTTAGTTTGCACTCCCCGCAAGCCTATCCATCAAGCCTCCCGCTGGTTAGCTGGAGAATTTGACTTGAGAAGTGACCGAGGGCTACACTCATCTCCAAGAATGCGTAGAAGTTTTCCATCCTGCCTAGCTACAGTACCTGAAGAAACTACACAAACATGAGGGACAGACACCCACTTCTTGTCACTACACTGTCCTGGGAAATTACGTAGTTTTGCCAGTTTGTCCCCCTGCTGGCCTGCTCTCTACTCCTCTTGAAAATGCGTAGTTTTCATTGACAGTCCACCTGCTACTCGACACCTCACTTAGCCCATAAACTACACATTCATGTCCTACTTGACTGCCTCCCTGAACTGCGCATTTCTGATCAATAAGATCCCATAGCCCGATCCTGGTCTCTGCAAAACTATACAGTTTTCACTGCTAGTGCCTCCTGCTTCCCACACTGCCTTCCCCGAAATAACTACGCAATTATTCCTCCCAGCTTAACCATATTCCACAGATGTCACTACTGTCTTGGACCACTCAACCTAGCCTCTCAATGAACTCTATGCAGTTTTTCTCGATAGTGCTCCGGAGCCTTGCATCCCGACCTAAAATGTGCTCTGCATAGTTTCAGAGCCTTGTCCTCTCTCCCAGTCACCTGCACTTAGAAATGAAAGATGATGCATCATGGTTGACTAGGGTATTTATGGATTTGATTTCGTCTCGTCATGAGTGATTTCAGAAAAAAATACATGAATGGGACATGGCACGATGACGAACGGGATGAATAAGGAGCACATGCTAGGAGACTTGCTCATCGTTGGACAAACACATGAAGCACACCAAGTAGCAAGAGAAGGACATATATGCACATGCATGAACCATCAAGAGAACACCAAGACCATTGAAGAATCTACACATTTTTCCATGTAGAGGTGAAGCTATGGTACACCACAAGCATACTCATCACTGAGCAGCACAAAAGCTCAACATGAACATCACAACCAGCATGTGCATACCAACAATTTCATGTCGACTTGTGTCATGAGTCACCTCAACCACATCACTACTTTGGGTCATACTTGTGTAATCAATGTAATGTAACATGGAGGTCCATGGGACTCACATACGAAGTTAAAGAGTCATGTAAGTCGAATAGTCATGAGGGAAGTCAAAGAGTCACAAGGGTCAAGTTCACCCTTGGCTATATATACCCCTCATTTGTACATGCAAAGGAAATTTTCACCTTGGTTGTTCCCACATAGCCTTAAGAGTTTGTAATCTTTTCTTTGAGGAGCGTGTAGTGGCTTCAATGGTCCACTATTGGGGCTAGTGATGTATGGTGTACGAATGTGTCTTGGAACTTCCGCTTAATTCAGAAGCCTATCACAAGCCATCACATTTTCATGCATGTGTTGTATTCGTTTGTAAGAGTATTCTTTAAATGCTTGTAATGTATGTTTTCTTAACTTGTACTAGGATAGTTGAACTACTTTGGTTATTCTAGTGAATATATTATTGAAGATGTGTTGTAATGGTATCTATTGCTATCTCGTCCGTGTGGACTACTCTGCCGAACACTAGACATATTCATTCTTGTAAACTTGTTATAACGATCGTCGCACTCATGTGGACTACTCTAGTAGGTGTTGTATGTGTTATCTGTTCGCTTTGTGTTTGTGATTTCTGCATCTGTGTGGACTACTCACTTTCGACTTGAGACTCACTCTCACCCCCCCATTGGCAGTGAAAGAAATTTGACACAAGTAACACTAAGCACTCACTAGGCACACGAACCTCACTGTTTGAAGACTAAGTATACCACTCTCATGTGTTGACAAGAAAGAGCTAAGGCATATTTTAAGATAATGGCAATCGGGCCATCATACCAGATGGGACTCCTACACCAAAAGGTGTGAGGTCTAGTTAGGACTTCATACAGGGGAGATCACCTGAATGTTGGTAGGTCTAGCACCATCAACAAAAGATACATCATGAACACATAGTTGTGATAACTATGCTTGCATGAAATTCTTATCATAAACATTCCATAATTATCATTCTTAGAACTATTGAAAATATTGAAGGGTATGTATATTCTCATTCAAATATCTCTACAAGCACTGGGAAGGTTTTTTTGTCTGTTCTTTATACCGGTGGCTTCACAGACATAATAACACAAACAAGCTGTCTATATTGTTTCTTAAATCCAAATGTATAAGGGAATCCTAAGAAGAAACAACCTTGTTGGAATCACCAATTTCCATCCCCACACTTGCAAACAACATAAGGTAACTGTATAGTTACCCTATATGGAAATAATATATGCAATGAGGAATTTGAGGAACCCCATGCAAACGATGATGATATCTATGATAGTATGCAACATGTGTGTTTAGGGAAGCTACAATCAAAAGAAAATTTAAGAGCCTCATAAGAGTGTGTTAAAGGCATCAATTCTTGATGATGTCTTTTCTTTATTGGAGAATGAAAAAATTGATTTGACCAAATCTTATCATTGCAATATGTGAGAAAGATATCTGACCAAAAATATTTGGAGGGTCCATGGCATCATGTAATGCACTAATTAGTAGGGCTGCTTGTTGATTGGTTGTTCAAGGAGGAGAAAAAATTATCATATGGGTTACCCACTCTTTGGTGGGTAACAATTACCAAGCTCAACATATTACCCCTTAGTCCTTCTTTTGTAGAAAAGAGAACAACTGGCAAGTTGATGTCATACGATGAGATCTCTCTATCCACATACCACAGATTTCTTGGAACCATGTTAGTAGAAAGACAAGATAATATCGAGAAATCCTTCCCAAACTTGGCATCTAACTTGTTCATCTAAGTTTCTACAGAGGTTGAATTTTCTTTTGCTTTTCCTCCCTTTAAGCTTCTTACCTAGATACTGGGATGCATAATTACAAACAAAAGACTTCATTTGACTCAAATCATCCTTTCCTAACTATGAGGTCGACTCATCTCTCTTTCTCTTGCTAGTTCTTTTACCTCTGCGCTTATTCGTATGACAAAAAATGTCTAGGTTTTTGTCACCATCCTTATTCTTGGCCTTTGACTCCATTCATGTCTCCTCATGGGTACAACCATCCCACAATGTTTCAAGGTTAGGAAGGTTCTCACGAGCACAAATACCTTCAACAAATGGTTCCATGAAATAAGGAATTCATTCAATTCCATGTTCACTAGCTTTGCATCTACAACCTTCTCCCCAATAACTGCAAGTTGATCATGACCTTTATAAAGTAATTGCGGACTAAATTTGAACTGGTCGTCTCCATGGATATGAGTTTGTTCCATAATATCATCTTCTTAATTATGTTCTCACTCTAGTAGAGACTTACTAGGGCTTCGAAAATTTGTTTATTGTCTTCTTCTTAGATATAAGAGGGTTCAAATGGTTCTTTATGGAATCCATGATTATATGCTTAGTCCTCACTTCATTTTTCTTGAGATCTGCCAATTGTTTTGGATCTGTAGGCAAAGACACAACATCCTTGACAATATTTCAACCATCATTCCCTTTCAATAACAATGTAACAATCACTTTCCATGACAATAATTTTGAGTTTCCACCCAGTCAATCCTCGAATCTGAAGCTAGTTGAGGCCATCTCAAAGATCTAATACACAAACTCCTAGATTTAATTAGTCTTTTAAGAGAAATACCGAAACCCTCTAACCATTTGTCCTTTATGATAATTGATCTATCAATGTATATCCTGGTGAATCCAAATAAATGAAATTACTCTAATACCATGGAAAATTTTCAAGCCTGGGTGATTGATATCTACATATTCTCATGATAAATACCTCAAATAAAATTTATTTAATAGCAAAAAATTAAATTTATGCTTATTGCATCAATCACACAAATAGTTGAAAAATGAACAACACAAGAAATAAAACACATACACAGGGATTTCTCCTTCAAATCAAATTTTCATTCCTTTGATCAAAGGTGGCCTATGCAAACTCCTTTGAACCAATAGCTGTCTGCTCAATAAAATCACCTCAAACAATAGTGTATGACTTAAAAAATAGGTTACAACTACAACATTAAAGTTTTTTATATTTCTACCTTTCCTGGACAACAAAACACTCTTTCTCCCTCTCAATCACTAAAACATAGTCCAACAATACACACTATGGCTAGATCTAAGGTTGTATGGCATGCACATGAAAAACAAACAACTACAACAATAGTACAGAGTGTACAACCTACTTCCACTTTCCAGTCTCTCTAGAAAATATTTTCTTCTTTTTTGTAGAATGCATTCTTCCTTCAGTTTTCTTGCTCTCTTATCATGTATAAGATATATCCTATATTTTCCTCTTTATGATTTGAGAGAGGATAATTAATATGCTCAATTCTAGAAACTAACCTTCTCAATCCTACCTTATATCTATCTCAATCATGAAATGTATTTGACTAAGATTAAATCATAATTTAAGTCAAGAATGCTCTAGAACTTCTAGAACTCTTCATTTAGATTCCACTTTTAACTTTTATTTTGAAGTGATCCAATGTGGCACCAAAAAAATGTCTTGAACCATTTCATATATATTCATACTAAACTTGTGCAAGAAGTTCTTGCTCAAGCTACATTTCTCAAAAAAAGTTAGGTCTACATCATCATCATCACTGTTTGAGACTTGCTCTAGTCTCATCTCCACTCCAATGAAAGCATCCCACAACTTCTTGAACTTAAGTAGGTTCTCATGACGATAGATAATGTGGAAAAAGTTCTGCCATGGTGACTAAAAACATTCAAATCAATCTATACTAACTCACATCCTCAATTGCATCCCCAATGGCAGCAATTTGATCTCTCAATTTTCCTATCTTCATGAGATAGCTTGCTGCAATATCACTTTTACTCATAGAGGTGAGCTTGTTCTTCAAGAGCATACTCTTGAATACATTCACACTCTGGTACAAGGTTCCCAAGGCACCATACATCTACCCGACGTTGCTTTTACTGACGATATGAGGGATCAAATGATCCCACCAAATCCAACAAGATTCTCTTCATATTCACTGCCCTCTTGTTGTGTTCTGCTAGATCTTTGGGATGTGTTAGCACTGGGCAGTGTAACCGCCTTCTCCACAAGGTATGATAATCCAATCATTTCCATGAGATTATATAATCTCAAATTCCATAGCAAAAATTATAATGCACTCTCTAACAAAGTGAATCTCTCACATATTAGCAGTGGCCATTGCTACAACTCCTTCAAACAATCTATAATCTACAATCATTGGATCAACTAGGGTTTCTATGCCACATAACTGTTTTCAAGTCCATGTGCCAATCACTAACATAATTCTGCTTCAATCACAAAAGGTTAGAGATATTACCCATTGAAACCTTTCAATAGCTCTCTACTCCAAACACTTGCCTCTCCATACATAGAATCTAGAAAATTTCAAAATCTAGGCTCTATTTCAATGTTAGATTTTATGAAACATGCTAACCAGGATTTTCATTAAAAGAATTCCTAAACTACTAGATAGCTGAAGCCTAAAAGCCACTCAAAATAATTGTTTGAATAATACTAAATTCAACAAATACATAATGTAGATAACTTATAATGAAAACACACAGGTATGTCCTAAATCACATCATTGTAATTAACCAGGAAAACAACGGAATTAAAGCATACTTTCTAAATCATTCTTAAAAGTAAAAACAAAGCTTAGTACATGGACTGTCAAAACCTGTTACTTCTCAATCATTAATTCTGAAATGAAATCTACTATAGGGAAACAACAACCAACTGATTCACTATTCGCTGATAAAAAATTGCATGAGTAAACCTATATCTATGCCTTCACTTTCATTCACTGAGAAGAAGATTAGGTTCAATGACACATGCAAAACAACACCTCAATTGAAGCTGATCTAGCCATGCAAGCATACACCCTACCTATTAGAATGCATGCACTTAAGTGAACTTAGACTTGAGCTAAAAATTAGAAAACTACTTGATATAACTGAAATTTGAAACTAACACAACAATCCTCAACTAAACATGATCCGAGGCATGTAAGCATGTGACCTACATATTAGCTTGCATGCACCTAATTGAACTTAAAACTTGAGCTACAAATTAAAAAATTACTTGACATAACTGAAAGTTGAGATTAAGACATGCAACTGCATGCACCCTCTTTCACTTAAATAAGAAACGACAAGCAAACTCTCTGACACAAGCAAACATGAAAATTGCTGAGAATAGATTGATGAATATTGACAATAATCCATGCTTAAAATACTGATTTCTCTCTCATAATGCACCAAAATGCAGAAGAAGTGGGCCCTCACTGTCCAATTGAAATGCCCAGATATGTTCACCAGTGTGCCCAGACTTGTAGAAGAGAATTCGAGGTACAATTTAACATTTACTATCATATCACATACTTATTCCATGCTTTAAGGTATGTATAGCAACAAGGTTGTCCTCTTTTCCATAGAAATTTGAGTTGTTTACTTGAAATGTTATCGATCATATGTTTGGGTTAAGTTGAATGTCCACCTAGAAGGATTACACCTCAAGTTGAATGTCCACCTAAAAGGGGTACACCTCATAAGCTTGGTTATCTTGTGATTGCTACCCTCCCTAATGGAACAACATTAAATCATGAGATATCTGTTCCAAATAAAAATGGATCCTTCAAGATGAACCAAATGAAAAACAATGGGGTAGACCTCATGAGACTTTCGATAGAAAATATGCATATGGAGCCTATTAAGTTATACCCAAGGGCCTTACCTATCTTAGGCCATCAGTAATAACACACCCAACTGTACCCTTCCATGGATTACAAGACTAAAAACAATAGTAATATTGTTATGCATGTATTGTAGGGTGAATGATGCAATAACCATTAAAGCCAAGTGTCCTAGAAACATGCACTTATATGTCCAACCCAAAATTGCAACAACGCAAAATTTCATTGACTACAAGTTCTCATCAGAATTGGTTCAAGACATTTTGTCAAATACAAGATGTTGAACTTTGGTGAAAATATTGCTAAAAATTCTATTATCAATTCATGTTACATGTATAAATATGTACCAAGATTCTTGTATCAAGAACATATCACCATCTCGTTTGAGAGAAGCTCTTGTTCTTGATGATTTTTGTTATTTTGTAACATAAATCATAGTCTTTTCTAACAAAAAGAAAAAAGAAAAAAGAAAAATCGAAGTACTATAAGTTCAATTTATACAAGAATAGCATTGGTCATTAACAATATTAAAACATATATATGTAGTGGAGTTCATATACAAAAAATGTGGATTGAGTATCTTTGCATAAGTAGCAAGAATCATATAAGGCTACAACAAAACATGAATATGAGTTCAGAAGCTACAAGGTTATCTTAGGGTAAAATTGTGTCAAATCTTCTTTCCCATAATCATGAGGTAGAAATGTCTTGAAAGAAAAATACTGTGAACATATGATAGAAAGAACCTTTATTCTAATTGATTTTGTAGTGGAATTAATGGGGTTGTTAAAAAAAATTCATATTTTGTCAGAAAAGGAAGGGCTACAAGATAATGATTATAAATCTTTGTCAATTAATAGATTCCTCTGATCCTAATGGTCCTAGTATAGACATCCAATATTGGTAGCATTTCCCACCACTGAAGGAAAATGGTCATTTATCCTTTTCATTACGAAGATAGGATTATAGCCTTACAAAAAACTCCATTGATAACAACACTGAGGCATAAATCATGAGAATTATCAAACTTCATTCACTTATGCACCTCCGAGCCATCTTATTTATCATATTAATAAATTCCTACTAAGGTAATAAGCCCTAAGCTTCCACAATACATCAAATGACCTATCCAAGCCTTGACTAAATATCACTAGCAAGAGAATGCTCAATCGTTCACATGGCACAAAGACCTTGAAAGTGATCATACAACAACTGCACAAATTCATACAACTTCATTAAGTGCAAGTGTAATTGTGCTCAAAATTGTCTAAATTTTTCTTTGGGCATTTTCCACAGACATTATATTGTCTATTAAGTTCACAAATCTAGATTAAATAAACTAGATAATTCATTTCTAGGTGTACAGATGTTGAGGGTTACTCAATATTCCAACTTGAAATACATGAAATAAGGACAAAATAATAGAGAATCTGCTTGCTCCTCCAATAAGAACTCAAACAACATCAAATCAAAGGGAAAATACATAATGAAGATAAAATATAAACAACTCACCAATTCTAAAGTCACGATAGTCAATAACTGAATCACTTCACCTTGTATTTTATTTTTGTTCTAAATCCATAATATATGACATGACAGAGTAACCTACATGTCTAACTTCAATTCTAAGACATAAATCCTCATTCCGCTCAACCCTCATCTTATATAGATGTTTTAGTGGTTTCTCAGATAATAATATTGCTGACTTGATACCTTTTGAAGAACTTGCTACTACAACTGAAAAATGGTAGCAATTTAGCAAAAGCAATAAGCACAACATTCAACCCAATTACTTCAATAAGAAATTCCAAGAAAACAACTTTTCCAAGGCAAATAAATATATTATTTCCCTTCCATATTTTCTTACGATTAAAAAATTCCTCTGATATGCCACTTGCTGCCTCAAACAGACAATGAAAACCACAATTCAAAAGAAAATTGTGGAAATCATATGAATTTAATTTTGATTTTAAGTTTCCACAATATTTTCAAAACAAACGCAGGAAGATCAAAAGTTGAGATAATAAACAGTGAAGCCATCAATGAAAGGCACATAAACTATAAACAAAACAAATCAGTGAGACTCAATAATACAGAGGAAATTTTCATCTCCAAGAATTCTATGCAATCATTTTTATAAACAAACACACAATATCTCCATAAGAAACTGCACATGAACACATAATAAATCAACAAGCCCAAAAAGCCTAAAAAATACACACACAGGCTCAATTATTTCAAGGTAGAAAGTACTTGAGGTGAATTAATCAATACCATTTAAAATAATAAAAAGTGGGATCATTGTAGCTGATTTGAATGTGAGATGGATGGAACCACAACAATTGAAAAAAAGGGAAAGAAATATGAAATATCAAAATTGGACATGTCTCATTACTAGTTCAAGAAAGAAAGCCCTAAAGAGGAGAAAAAGCATAGGTAAGAAAGAAGGCACTGGCCAAACATAATGCATAACAGTTAGAATAATTGAAGAAATGGAATAAAAATAGATCATTGTCCACAAATAACCAAAATAGTTCAATGGGGCTAGAGAGTACAAGCTTTGACAATAGAAATAGTGCTTATGGCATTAGCTAAGAGAACATAGGAGACTAGTTCATGAGGTTACAATGTTGTATAATTGTTGGCACAGGAAAACTGTAGAATTGTTATAGTAAATCTCATGCAGGTACCATTAGTTTGTGATCATCCATAATCATTTCATTTCATCAAAGACCCTGATGAATGGGCCTTGCAAGCTATCTATGTAGACAAGCCCCACATAAGTAGTGTGATGGAAAAATATTCACTATACTGAAAAGAAACCTACGAGATAAGGATGGAATTTTAAATGGGGCAAGAAACATTATAGAGATAAACATTGAATAGGTTAAAATTCTAGGGAAACACGTAAGAAAATAAGTAGCGTGGTAGAAAACACAACTAAGAAAATTATAATAATGGAAAACCCTAAAAGTTAGTACCAATCCAAACATCACCACAATTTTAAAATTTTTGCTTTAACTCTAGATCTTCAAATTCATTAAATCATATCCTGTATTTAGATTCGTTCCTCTCTGTTGTCCATTCTGAAGATAAGGATGAGAACTTACTACTGAACCATCACCTACAATTAATGGTCTTATCCTATGGCCAGACAACCTACTTTCCTGAAGACACGGAAAGGTACCCACTCTCTGCCAAGGTTTTCCTTACGGCCCAAGTTGAGAAACCATATATACGTCAAGAGTGGCTATGGGATCACATCTTTCATCTATTGTAGCCAATCTCTTCATGGAAAATTTTGAAAAGAAATCTCTTGACGCCTATCCTTTAAAACGAAAGTTTTGGATCAGGTTTGTGGACGACACCAGCGTTGACTAGCCTCATGGGGATGATGAGCTTAATTTTTTTTTAAACCATCTCAATAGCATGTCTGAAGACATTAAGTTTACAATGGAAGTTGAGGAGAATAATTTCATACCATTCCTTGATATCCTCCTCATCAGAAACAAGGATGGTTCCATAGGACACAAAGTATTTAGAAAGAAGGCTCATACTGATAATTACCTTCATACACCACCACCCAACTCAAAAAATGGTGTTCTTCAAACCCTATTTACTAGATCCTATAGAATATCAGATGAGATCCACATAGAAGAAGAGATTAATTACTTAAAAAAAGTATTTACCAGGTTATGATACAATAATAAAAACATCATTAAAGCCATTCAGAAAGCCAGATCTGAAAGCAAGAAAGATAAATATGAAAACCAACCATCTGCTAATGCCCACCTTCCATACATTCATGGGTTCACTAAAAAGCTTGCTAAAGTTCTCATGGGAAAATATATCAAAACTTCATTCAAACCCTTGACGACTATTAAACAAAGAATGAAACCAGTCAAGGACAATCCAGAGCACCTTTAGTAGAAAGGTGTTTATATGATCAATTGCTCTTGTGGGGAACACTATATTGGGGAAATAGGTAGGTTTTTCAAGATCAGGCTCAAAGAGAATGGTGCATATATTAGGAATTAAAGAACTCATTCTTCAGCTTTAGCTGAGCATGCAGGCAAGACAAAGCACCATATCTACCTTGAAGACAAAAAGGTCATTGCCTTTGAAAACCGTCATTTTAAACGTAAAGTGTGAGAGGCAGTTGAAATCATGAGGCACTCGCACAACCTCAATAGAGATGGAGGCTTGGAAGTTAGCAGAAATTGGATTTCCCTTCTCCCCAACATTGAATAAAATGCTTACCCCTTCTCATCACCCTTCCCATTATTCATGATGCCCACCCTACGACCCTGCCCCTCAAAATTATCTCCTATATCATTCCCCCCCTCCTCTTAATATTTCAGTATTTCAGTAGCAATCCTCTCATGCATCCATATGACCTTGTGAACCCATCCCTTCTTTAGACCCTATCCTTGGTTACCAACTCCACCCCTCTTAACCCTAAAAATAACATTAAGCATTATTACGAAATCTAAGCATTAGTAAAATAACACATAAAACAAAAGAAATTATAAATTAACCAAAATAAGAATAAAAATAAAAATAATAATATAAAGATAAAAGACAATTTTTATAAATATAAAAAACTCATATTGGATTATAATAACATTAATAAAAGCATAATATCAAAATCTTTAATAAAGGAAAATTTAAATTAAAATAATAATTTATTAACCAATAAATAAAAAAAAAACATTATTAGCTCTTTAAATAACAATTATTAGCAAAAACTAATAACATACTAATAAAATCTACAATAATGAGTATATATCAACTCATTAAAAAATTAAAATAAAAAATAATTATTACAATAATTACAACATAGAGTAGTATAAATATTACATCTAAAAATTTTATTAAAAAATATAATCACATTAAAATTTCAGTAACAACAAAAAAAAAAGCCCATAAATCATACTAAACTAAAATGATAACATAGAAAAAACAATAAAAATAAAAATAAATAATTTATTAAATAACAAATAATGAATTGTAATAATAAAAAAATATTTTCATCTTGAGCTGGTCGGCTCCCCAAACTTGACATCACTCCAAACCATATTTATAGCCACCACTTATCTTCTTTGTAAATCAGTCCTGAGGATGAGTCTTTTTCTAGATTCGAAATGTCGACAACATGAAAATGCAGACTGTGGAATATCCAAATCTAGAATCACATATATACGTCACCAATTTTTTCTCTTCATATTTGTAATTTAAAAGATCTTCTCCTGACCACCTCTAGGCTGCTCCCAGAGTCACCCAAGAAAGCCCTCCTAGCATCATCCTCTTTATGGAGTACATAATCAGTGACATAACCATAACAATGTCTAGATCATATAGGTACCAAAGTGGTTTTCTTTGGGGATTCTATGGAATATTGCAAGATCCAAATATTGGCACAAGCTAGACAAGGAAACAATCTCAAATCATAGCAATTGCAAACAATGAAGTGATAGTCAAAAGGAATGACCTAGAAAGAGAGATTACAACAGTGGAGGCATACGTCTCCAACATTCCTGGGACCATAGAAATATTAATGCCAACACTAGAAAAAAAGACCCTTTGAGGAGGTCATTAGCTATAATATGGATGATGGCTCTTTGTGGATAAAGAAGAGAGAGAGAGAGAGACCATGTTCCAATAATACATCTTACAAGGCTCTATTTAAAATGGATTCTTAAACATTAAGACCTATCAAGGTGAGATGAATGCTATGAAGTTAAATCGTTGGTTGAAGCAATTAAAATTTAGAAGTTTACTTCATTCTGCATAATATAGAAGAAGGGCAGAAGATATATATCATTTGATTGATTGAAGCATGGGGATCATACCTAAACTTGGTGGGAAATCTATACAAAGGCACTTAGAGTAGATGGTGATCAACCAATAACTAAGTGGGAGATGTTATTGAATCTAGATGGCTAGATTTGGGGATTAGCTAACATTTAAGCTTCAAAAAATGTAAAAGAAATAGTGAACTTTTTTAATTGGATGGATGATGACCTACTTAAGGTTCATGTTTGTGGGGATTTTGAGATGGCTAAAGCTCCAATTGATGAGGAAGATATCATCCCAGTAATATTAATTCATGGGGAGAAAATTACTTATAATGGACTCAAAGTCAAATTCTGCCTTTATGATCCCAACCATTCAAAAATAACAATTCTTCTACACTCTAACTCACCTAGTCAAAATTTTGCAAGGCCATAATGAAGGTTCTAAATAAGCTTCATAGAGACATACACTCAAAACATAATGCTTTTTACTTTGATTTCCAAGAGGGTCAACAAGTACAAGTACTTGAGAGATGACTCGCTGACCATCAACTTATTAGTTTCTCTATGTCCTAGGGAGCTAAGAAAATGCACATTAAAATGAGAGAGAAAAATAATTTCTTACTAAATGTCTCCCATCTTCAACACCCAAGTTGTGTCAATTCAATCAAATAAATATGGCACCAATCCCAAGACTTAGAGGCTAGAGAATCTAAGAGGTGGAATCCCTGTCGGGGTGATACTATCAACCAAGACACTACATTTTTGTAGGCCATGGGTGTTGGAACACAACTACAAAGCAAAGATGCCATAAAAATGTAAAAGAAGAGCTAGAGAAACTCAATCAATTCAATCACTGTGCTAAGAAATTTCATTCCCGAGAAACCAAACTCAAACACTTTCTTAAGTGGATGAAATTAATTATGCAAAAGGAGCTCACTGAAGCATCCAACTGTACTAAATTAAATTCAGATGTAAGCCAACCAAAGCCTTTTTCAAATCAATGACCTCCAAGTGGGTTCCTAAATAGATGGTAACCATCAAATATGAAAGAAATTGCATCACTAAATTTAAATACAATGAAAAAATTTGTCACCCAATATAGGGCCATGTTCAATCTCAAGCATTAAAAAGGGAGCATTAGATGGACATGCAAATGTGCCCAAATTTTGTACTCCACTAGTTAAAGCCAGAGCATAAACAAAGTTGTGACTAAGAGATGAAATTAGATGAGTTGGTAGTTGCCTTGATGGAGATGGGAAAGGGAAACTCACCAAGTCTTGATGGATCTCCATGGAAATTTTGTAAGGCCATGTGGAAATTTAAAAGCCCTAGCCTTCTTTAGGGTTATAAGAAAGCCTTAGAAATGCATTCTTCGGTATAGCATATCAATAAAGGATTGATTAAATTTATTCTCAAGCAAGGAAATCATCACAAGTTGGAGTCATATAACAATACTCAATGTGCCTTAAAAAATCGTGGCCAAAGCTTTGGCCATGAAAGTCAAACACATCCCACATGTCATCATAAAGTCAAAGAAAATCATTTATGATCAATTTATCTTAGATAATAAACAATCTTTTCAACGAGACAATGAAGCGCATTAGATACCTACGCCTTGATGCTCTGTTTTTCAAGATTCATCCTCAAAAGGCCTACAATAAGAGTTTTGTCTTTCGAAATTATAGAGACCTTGGGTTTTATCCAACTCTCCAAAAATGCAATAGAAACCCTTTTCTCGAAGGCAACGTATCCAATCTTTTAAATTTGAGAATGAATATTTGTGAACATGTACTAAGTCTAGGAAAGTATTCAAAACTTGTTGTTGTTGAGTGATGAATTTTCGATGAAAAGTAAATCCCATAATGGAACCATGAACTAATACTTGACCAAATAAGGGGATTTATGGCAATTGTATGAAGGATGGAGTGTGGATTGTGCCTCATCAATGCCACAATACCTTCTAGTTTCCCAGTAAATCCATGCTAATGGAAAATTTTAGTGGGTTATTAGTGTGTGTGAGACAGTTTGTTATTTTTCCTAGGACCCTTGTAGCACAATGATGCCTTTTTCTCCAGCGTATGGCCTAAATGTGAAGGTGATGATCCGTTTATTCCATGTTCCTAAACTTCTGGGATTATATATGTAGCTTCAATGAATTCCCCATATGAATAGCATCCTCATTATTGTACTTGGAAATTGAATGAACATAGTAACCACTTGCCTTTATCAAAGTGGATAAGGGAGTGTGTTACATATTTGTCTCTGTTATGTTGAAAGGTAACATAAGCATAGAAAACTACCCTAACTTATGAGTCTATGCATCTAGATTCAAACCCCCAACTCCCCCACTCAACATAGCCTAAGACATCCACCTTAGCTTATGAGTTCTATTTTTTTTTCTAGCAGTGTTCAAACCCCAAAATTCACTGGTTAGAAATTGCCCCCAACCAAACAATGCTTCAAGCACCACTCAATTCTACAGTTTGTATCCAAATTATAATATTCAGTTGTGCATATTTTTGTTTTTTGTTATTAAAACATAGTAATACTGAACAAACTAAAACCCACACAAATTTTCAAAATGTAGAGCATATATAAATATATTTTTCTGCTTGAGGACACGCATAGCTAGTCCTCAACGTCTTCTTGAGCTTCTCGTTGTATATGAAGATCTTTGTGTCCAATCTCTTAATATTTTTATTAATAACATCGCCTATCTTGTTCATCTACCCCACCAAAAAATAAATTACATAGTAGATTCCATATAGCTACTTAGTTTGATTATCCATGTCAGCTACATTAAACAAGTAATAATTGATTAACACTTACCTTCTCATAAGCCTCACAGGTGGAGGAGGGGGGCACTTACTTCTTCTTGAAATCGAATAATTGTTTCATCGTCTTTGCTTGAGTCAAAATCTAATTGCTTCATCATATTTTCTTGATTCAAACTCTCCAATGCACTATCTAAATCGATGAGATAGTGTTAAGGCTCCTCTCCTGCTCTACTCTATTGCACTAGTAACTAAATGTTATCTATGTCTGGTTTGCCCGCCAATCCTCCTCGGTCATACCCTCCTCTTACAATGGAATGCGAAAATCAAATTCAAATGATTCAAAATCATTTTAAGTTAAGTGAAGGGTAGAAATTTTTTAAGGCTTTCCTCGTGCTCTGCTTTATTGTGCTAGTAACTGAATGATGTTAGTCTCTAGTTTTCCCGCCAATCCACCTTGATCATACTCCGGTCATACCCTCTTACAGTGGAGTGGGAAAGTGAAATTTTGAATGAGCCAAAGTGGAGTGGGAAAATGAAATTTAAATGAGCCAAAATCATTTGAAGTGAAGGATCGAACCATGTCAATTTTTTTTTTTTTAATATAATAATTTTTTTATTTTTTAAATATTATAAATGTTTTATATTTTTCAAAGAGAAAAGTAGAAATTATGTTGAATTTGCAAGTTTGTTTGTTTGTTTTGTTTTGTTTTGTTTTTTTTTTATCATTTCGTTGTATATGACCAGTTTAGATTCATCTTGATTTTAGATTTACCAAGTACTTAGAGGGATCAAATCTCTTTTCAATTTAAAAGATGTTTTCATCTTCACATATTTGATCCCTCCCTTTTGGGCACTTTGGTAAAATCTAGATTAATCTAGATTGTTTTAATTAT
The DNA here is from genome assembly GCA_000404065.3 of Pinus taeda. Taxonomy (NCBI): domain Eukaryota; kingdom Viridiplantae; phylum Streptophyta; class Pinopsida; order Pinales; family Pinaceae; genus Pinus; species Pinus taeda. The sequence goes on along the minus strand of APFE030317351.1, from coordinate 149,570 downwards.
TAATAATAATTATTAGTTGTTAATTATTAATTTTATGTTTTTTATTTTATTTTATTTTTATTTTTAATTTTTATATTATTTTGATGGAGACAAAATGTTAAAGAAAACATTACAACATCTCTACCATTTGAGAGGAATTCAACAATGGAGGAACCCTAGAGGCCCATGGAAAAATTACAGGCGGAGAAAGTGGTGTGGAATTTCATACTAGAGCAAGGCATAGTTTTGACGAAGAGAAAATGGGCTCTAGACAATGTTAGGCTCTAATATCCTTATCAAAATGAAAAAAGAAATTAAATGATAACCATGAGTTTTCTATCACATGATATATATTTTTTAATTACAAAGATAGTCGTCATGATAAACCATTTGAAGGCACACAACTACTCATCACTTTTCAAATGAGATGGTGGTTTCTTACTGTTGGACCCACATGGAGGAGAAGGAGTTGGTGGATTATGCACTGAATTAGGGGGTTTTCAACAGATTTGATCTAGTCCCAAGGATTTTATCCATTTACATTTGGAAGTTAGATCAAAAGGTCACCATGTCATAGTTTTGGGGCCTATTGAGTCTTTAGAAAGCAAAGTTAAGAATTTGATCGGGCAGCCATTTGGCGGTTCAAAGGCCCTAACCCCTGCTCATATTATGCATAGTTCAGGTCCTCTAGTTTCGACCAACCCATAGCTTGAGGTTTTTTGTAAAGGGCTAAAAAACTCTTCTTGGGGTTCTCTAGCTCCAAGTTTGGTTTCCCTTTCATCCTAGAGATCAAAGGAATACACACAATGTGTTACAACTTTATTAGGGTTTTCAGAAGTTTCATAAGTTACACATTTCTCTAGTTTGTTTTCTTACTTGTTCTTCATCTCAAGTGTCATTGACCCCACCCTCCTTGGGAGATTTTTCAAAGGAGAGCCTTGCCCTGGTGATGGAGGAAGGTCGAACTGATGTTGAGAATGGTGTTGGGTTTTTCGAGGATAAACCCTCTTGTGAACAAGGAGGGGTTGGATGGTTGAGGGTGTTAGTTGGATGTATATAGATTAGGAACTGTTGTATGATTTTAAGGAATGGTTGATTGCAATAGGAAATAGTGACATAGAAATCATTTGTCAAAGGATCTCTCCTTGGAAGGCTTTAATAGGAGATGGTGTAAGGCTTGACACAACATTAATTATCATTTGTGATGACATGACTATGCAGATTTGGAATACAAGAGGCTCTTGCATTTTGGTGTGTCCATCCTATACAAATCATCTTTTGGCCAAGTTTGAATATAGCGACTACTGGGTAGTAGTAGTCATTTTTTTCTCACAAGATTTAGGGGAAAGCTAAACATGACATATTTTTATCATGATTTTGTTGATGTTAAGCTTATGATTCTTTTTACATTGTACCTGTAGAATAGGTAATCTTATGTTACAAGCTTGGGTGGCACCTTGGCCACCTTTATAACGTTCTTGTTTAAATGATATTAATTTGTGCAAGATATGGAAAGCAGGGTCATGTTTCCTTCACTAAACGTATATGTAAGATGAATTCTACTCACATCGAAATATATGCTTCTAAAAAATAGCTTGCAAGTTATTAAGAATCATTTAAGAGGTAATTTCCAAATCATGGAGGTTGATTGTGCGTGCAAGTGTTGTAAATATACCTGGCTTTGGTGTGAAGTGCTCTTTTACATTTTCCTAAAGGTAGAGAACATCATGTACCTCATGTGGAGTGCTCTGTTTATTTTGTCTTAAAGGCATATAACATTGACTAGAAGTGGTGAGGTCTACTCATTTGGACAAGGCATATTTGGCACCCTATGGTTTAGCAACATGGAAAACAACAACAACCTATTGGCATTGAGAATTTGTTAATTCTTACTAGTCATAGTATTTTACTTCAAGAGTTTTTGCTTGAAGTGCAAAGTAGTCAACCAATTTAGACTTTAATAATTTGTATATTATTTGGAACCACCTTATAGAGCATCAAACCCATATGATTTGTTTATTATTTGGAAAACCTTAACATTTTGTTAGCACATGGAGGCATTTTTGTAGAGAAACCTCAAATGGATAGTTAGCTAGGTGACACATCCATTACCAAGTAGCCAAATTAAATCTACTTCTAGAATATTAAATCTAGTTATGTTTGAATATTGGGATTTTAAAAACACAATTCCAATATGAACATGATTGTATTGTTGTAGGATGTGTAATTAATGAAACATTATTTTTGAAGCTTAACCCTTCATCTTTTTATTTCATGGTATTCATGCAAACAATTTATTTTTTAGCAGAGTTCATTGAGTCCTAGATAGGCTTCACCAAAACAAACTCCATTGATTTATGGACAACATATTCATGACCCGATTGGCAACTCAAAAACACATGTAAATTTTATGCGTATTTATTTTCTTTTTTAATATTATATTCTTATTCTATGGAATCTCACAAGAATTTGTTTATTGGTAGGGTCAACAGCAATTACTACTTTCAAATACAAGATTGAAGGGAAAAATATGTTTACTTACATATTTTAATGGTCAAGTTAAGGTTGTAAATGGTTACATAAATAATGTTGAACCAAACTTTCTCATTCCCAATGGAGAAGAATTAGGAGAAGGATATTATTTTTTGTTCCCACAATTAATTTTTGTTGATCTTGATTACGAAATCAAGATTAAGAATAAAAGTAATCGATGCAAGTATTTGGCATACACACTTAACACTTTTAATATATGTGGGAAGAGAAATGACATTGAATTGATCAATTATTGAGAGCAATTACTTGGGAAATTACTATCCCAACCATTGATTATGATATTAACAACTCTTCTTCAAGAGGAACAATGGATGACAAGTTCTGAAGTTCAGTTTTAGTAATCTTATTAACTACGTATTGAGTTCATTTGTAAATTTGATTGAATTGATGGAATACATTTCAAAATATAAAATTGAATCTATATGAAACATTGAGACTTTGAAAATAATTGCAAGTGTTGAAATCTACCCTTTGTAAAAAATTACACGCTTAAGTAGCCTTATTTGCCTTGTCATTTTGCCCTTATTTGATTTATTTTTTCTTGTGCCATTTGTCTAACCTTGTACAACTTCTTAAGGACTATAAATCACATTTAATTCTTTTATTAGGCTACATTTATAACAAACAACACCTTAACTATACGAGTAACTGGACAGTTACTATATTAACCCGATTCTCAAGGTTCATTAATGAGAATGGGGTAAAATACTTGTTTTTTTCCCATTTGTATAAATTTACATGCATATTCGAGGTGAAAAATTGGAAACACTATAAATAACTTTGGAAGTTGGGATTGATGCCTTAGGGTTTTCTTAAGACTTAGAGAAAATTGATTTCAAGTTCTATAATCTAGGTTTTGATGTTTTATTGGCAATCATACATACTCCATTAGGATGTGCATATGCATTGTAAGGGTGGTGTAAGTTAGTGATGAAAGGAAGGTTGTTTCTCCAATATGGATAACCACCTCTAGGGTTTGGACCAAGTTTCTTAATTATATAAAACCTTACTAACCCTAATCAACACTATTTTCAATAACAAACTGACCTCAACTTCTATGTATGGGTCAGCTATAAAATATTGGGGTATGTTATACACCATAAAAAGCATGAACTAAATGTTAATGCCTCAGACCAAATCATTGGTAGCTTCATGGATCATGAGAAACTTGTTGGCCCTAATTTCTATTTGCATTGCATATATGATATAATCGGATGTTATAGTTACACAAATGGATGAATGCTGGTACAATGTTAAGGACAATGCTCTTGCATGCCTCAAAGTTCCTTGGATTCATATGAAGACTCTTGATTAATTTCTATGTTGCTTCTATGCTCAATGAATTTACGAGGTCAACTCCTTTTCTTACTATTCTTTAGATAGCATTTGAGGATGTTTTGTTTGTTAGCAGGGAACGCCAAGACAAATGTCAGTAGTGGGAAAATTTTAATTTTTGTTTTGTCATTTCCAAATTGAGATGAAAATTGTTGTGCTATATGTTGGTCAAACCAAGCCTTAATACACATGTTTCCTTTATGTTTTTGAAGGTTATGTACCATCCCATAGGGTATAGGGGTTTAAGGGCTAGGGTGTTGAGTTCTAGGGGGTTTAGGGGTTAGAGGTTAATGGCTTAGTGGTTAAGGGATTCAGGGGTTAAGGGTTAAGTGCCAAGGGCTTAGGGTTCAGGGGATTTAGGGGTTAAGTGCTTAAGGGTTATGGGATTTAGGTGTCAGTGGGTTAATATATTTGAAGAGTTGCACGAAGTAAACTTGCAAAGCAAACTTGCCAGTGGTATTAAGAGAACATTCCTTGATCTAAGTTGATACCCTCTCCTTGGAACTACCACTTTGCAAGACGAAGAAGAAATTTGAAATATATGTACAACCCACTAAAGAAGTTGGCAAGGTTGTTGAAACATATATAGGTGGTTTTGTCGTGTTGCAAAAGGAGTTATTGGAACTTGGAAGGTGACCATTGGAGTAGATTTTTCATGGAGTTTCAAGGAGGTTCAAGGGTCTGATAAGGAGCGAATTACACAAACCTAAAAAATAGGTCAAATTGGGTTAGGATATTACTGTTTTGGGACATCCAAAGTTGAAGATGCAATATTTTATGGAGGTGTTGTCTAAGTGATTGGGTGTAGACCACATCTTATGGGTATCTTAGTTTTTTGTTGTGTGTTAACGGTGTTAGTGCATTTTGTTTGATGAGAACTAGCTAGATTGTGTTCCATGAAGGTAAAAATACCACATTTTTGAGATGGATTAACCATTTGGTATTGTATGCTGTGTTATGCCCTAGTTTTGAGGAAATAATTAGAACTATATTAGAGTATGATGGGTTGTATCATGGACTTAGATCCACTTGCATGGATTGAGGTGTAAAGGTGCCCCATGAGTTGAGGAAAATGATTGTAATGCTTACCTACATAAAGTGTTTATGATATAAGATTAATGATTTTTTGTTGGAGAATGGGAGAGGAAGATAAGAAAGGAGAGGCATTGAAGTTTGTTTTAAATCAATGAAAAGGAAGGAAAAATGTCTCATATTTGCAAGAATTTTCAAGTTGCCTCTTCAATAGGACTATATTTTAGTTAGAGCTAGGGAGTTGGCCTTAAAAGCATTGATTGGGTACTCAAGAAATCCAAGACTTGACATATCCAAGCTAGTCCATTAGATAGATTCGTCTTGGGAAAAGGTTGCAAAGGCTAAGGTGCAAATCTAACCTTTTTAATGTGGATTTTAAACCTTCCATTTGAGAATGCTAAAAACAAGGTCATGATCTTGAAAGGAGGTCCTTTATTTTACAAAAACTCAATGCCAATGTTTATTCCATGGCGTGATTCTTTCTATTTGGGCTTGGCCTTGAACATTGAGATCTATCTTTGGGTCTAGTTACCAGTCTGCCATTTCATTTATGTGCTGAGAAGGTATTAAGGGTTGTAGGGGATAAGATGGTTATTTTCCAATACCCCTCCCTTGAAACGCTATGAAGAGATAGTGTGCCCCATTTTGTTGTCGTAATATTTCAACCATGAGATCTTCTTATGAGGATGCCCTTGAAGGGAGGGTATGTAAAGGAAGTGGAAAAAAAAATTCATGTTGAGTGGAAGGAAGGGTATATATTTTAGTTGTCTCTAAAGGTCTTGACATATGTGAAGGGGAATGGGGTTTACCTCCTATTGAAACACCTTCTTTTCCACCATTTGATTTGCTAAAGGGCACTTTAAGGGTCATAGGTGAAAGCTCACGAAGATCTTAAAAATAAGAAGGCATGTGTGATTTAGAATATGATTCATTTTTTGGCTGAGATTTCCAAGTAAATGGAAAAAAATTGAAGCCATACCACCTATAGATTAAGTAGAGTATGAGAAAAGGTTTCCTACGATTCAAAAAAATCACCATATTTTGTCCCATTAGATCCATGGATCTAATGTTCAAGTGTCGATAACTCGTGTTATGATATCATCTTTGATTCAAGGCACATATACTTCTTCAACTAGTGGCAAAGAGCTCAACCAATGAGTAGGAAATTTTATTCATTTACAAGGTTGGAATCAATCAATCATTCTCCCTCTTTTCTTAACTCTAAGAGGATAAGTGTGCATAATGGACTTCTTATTGTAAACAATTGTTTGGGTTATCCTGAAGTTAAAGGGCTTGAAGTGGTTGTCTCAAACTACAAATATTTAAAGGAACTATGCGTTTTTCAATTAGACCCTTGTGGTCGAAGATATGCAAAAGAGGAAGGCCTTATGGCTATTTTTAAGGGGTTGGCCTAGGCTCACCTACGTACTAACTTGTTTTGTCAAATGACGCATGTAGCTTTGGTTATTGTTGCAAGAATATGACTTTTAGGAGGAAAGCCTATGGTTACAATAAGGGGTTGGAAAAAGCAGTTTTAGACAAAGGGAGACTTTGTGTTGGGCACAACATTGTTTTTCTGATGACTTGGTTGAGTTCCCAAGTCGTAAGAAAAGTAAGGTTATCCATGAGGGCATGACAACTAGGGAGTACAAAGGTGTGCCAGGGAATGCCAGGAAGTACTAACACATGCTAGACAATTCTAAGGCATGATAGGCATGCCAAGGCAAGCCAAGTTCTAAGGCATACCAAGATGTGCTAGGTGCCGAGGTGTGGCACAAACGCATGCTAGGGAGTGTGAGGGCCAAGTCTCAGGGAAGCACAAGGGAGTACTAGTTTCAAATGTATGGAAATGAAGTGTCAACGAGTTCCATGTGTGATAAGGAGGGAGTGACAAGGTATGCTAGGAAATTCCAAGGTGTGCTATAGAGCTAGGGAAGCATACCAAGATTTTCCAAGTGCCAAGGTGTGCTAAGGAGTGTTAGGGACTGCCAGGGAAACAAAAGGGAGCACTAGGTCAAAATACATGAAAATGAATGAATAAGAGTGTGACAAGGAGTGTCAGCAAGTTCCAGGTGTGTTAAGGAGGGAGTGACATGGTATGTTAGGCAGCGCTAAGTCATGCTAGAGTTCTCGAGCGACATGCATCCAAGATGTGCTAGGTGCCAGGGTGTGCCAACATGTGCTAGGAAGTGCTAGGGAGTACCATGGAAACACAGGGAGCACTAGGTAAAAATGCATGGAAATGAATGAACAAGAGTGTGTGAAAGGGACTGTCAGCGAGTTCTAGATGTGTGAAGGAGGGAGTGACATGGTATGCTAGGAAGTGCTAATTTATGCTAGAGTGCCAGGGAGACATGAAACTGTTGGGTCTAAAATGTGGATGAAAATTAGAGTTTCATTTACTATCAATTTGGGTAAGTAAACTTCGAGGATCATCCAATATATATGGACTTAGAGACAAACTAAACTAAGGTAGGTGAAGAAATTCCAAAGCTCCCTTACAGGAGGTCTTTCATTGGGATCTCAAACACCTATTTAGTCATTTAACAAAATGAAATCCAAAGACATTGTGACAAGTGTAAGAAATATTAAAGCTCCCTTACAAGAGACTGTTCAGTAATACTTCTAATCATCTTAATCAAAAAAATATTTAAACTAATGAAATTAAAGCACTTAAAACTAATTATGATTGATTGCATGATATTAAAGCTCTCTTACAAGAGACTATCCATTTATATCTCAAGCATATAAATCAGAAACTTAAACTAATGAAATCAAACATTAAATAACATATTAGATTCATTGAAAGAAACATTAATAATTTCTTACGAAAGGTCATTCGTTAATATTTCAAACATATGAACCTAATGAAATTTACAAAAAAACATAAAATGAAAGCTTACCAAAACAAAGGTGTACTTGCTAGACAATGGGGACTCATCAAAAGAGAAGTCAAATGTAGAAGATCAAAGAAGCTCCATTTTATTTATGTTCAATTGCAATTTGCAATTACAAGTTCTACATCCCAAGAGGTTCTAAAATCTCCATTACAATGATTCCAAATTCTAACTTCTCATTAAAAACTTATAAGATCCTAAGGTACTAAATTCTAACTTCTCAATTCTAAGTTCTAAATTCCAAATTACAAATGAAGGAGATAACACTCCTATTTATACAAAAATTATGATAACAAACTCATAAATGTGGATCCACTATTCCCTCTTCAAATCCACATATCTCTCAACCAATGGTGACACATAACCCTATCCTCAATGATCTCCTCCATGAGGTCCATGAGGTCCATGGTCTCCTCAAATTCGAATTTGAACATAGAGTGCCACATAAAGATGCCTTGCAAGCTTCCTTTTTACGTACACATGTCAACAAAATCATTTTGATTGTTAGGTATAAGTATATGGATATTATTTTCTAAATTTTAACCACAAATTCACTTAAAAATACTAAGAATTAATAATTTTTTGGAAAACACAAGGATAACCCATATAATGATGAAAGTGAAGCTAATGTGATGACATGGTAGTGGAATAGAGGTGAGAAAATGTGTTAATGGAGAGAAAGTGGATGTTGAATGGAGTGAAAGTGTATGTATTTTAAGGATAATTCTTAGGCCCAACATACCCCCAAATTGAAGGTATTGCATGTCCTCATGCAATCTATTACATTACTTTTTGATACTTGAGCTTTGGCTTAAACTTTGCACGATATCATTTATTTAACTTTTGCAAAGTGTTTTTGATGAATTGCAACTTGGTTGGTTCTTGTGTTTCAACCATGTTTTGTTTGTTGCATTCAATTTTAATGCATGAACTTTGAATAATGATAATTTGATTTTTATTGCAACGTATTTTGTTGGAATGCATCATGGTTGGTTCTTGTGTAACAACCATGATTGTGTTGCATCCAATTAGCTTTTAAGTACTTTTTACAAAGCCATTTATATGCTTATGTAATAGTGAATATATAATTGAAGGTATGTGGGTTTTAGAATGTGATATAAGAATATGGAAAAATATGAATGTGACAAATTAATGATGTAAATTTAACACCCCACCCCCCCCAAAATAATGGTTTTGGTAATTTTATGAAATGAGGAAAGGAAGTTTTTTTTTCCAAAAATTATCATTCTAGATTTCAAGGAATTCAATGGTTAAAAGTTACAAAATATCATACCTCAACTTACCCTTTTAAAAATGGATGAGAGTTTCGCATGTGTGGCTGCAAAATTCTGATCATAGTCCTCTTCACTTGGCTGTGAAAATGGTGGATGAAGTTGAAAAAGTGAATCTTTTATTGTTGCTGCATCTGCTGCTAAATCTGCTGTTGGATCTTTTGTTGAATGTGGCTGGAAATGTATAAGACTTGGAAGGTATATAAAATTTACACTCCCCCCCCCAGCCTTATTTATTGAATTGTCCTCAAGTCATTTACCTCAAAAACTGAAAAATAATGAAAGTAAATATGCTTCCTCTACTACAAAATGATGGGACTTCAAGTCTTCAAACCTCGTTGGCACAATTCTTGTCATGTGAATAAATGTTTTGGTGTTGAGCATAAAAAGAAATTGTTAACTTAGTGGCCATTAATGGATTCCACTAGTCAACACAAGAGCTCCCATCTTTGATTTGGATGAGATTCAAGGTGCCCCTAACACATCTTTCTAAGTATGAATGAATTTGTTGTTGTCGAATACTTAGAAGATCCAATGAACAAGGGAAATTGATGTATTCCCTTTGTTTGTCGACATGATAGCTTGCCCTTAAGGCATGCAAGCTTTAAGGTGTTTTTAGAAAAATATTTAGACTCAAGGACTATGGACTCAATGGTGTATGGAAGGAAGGTTTTATTTGCAAGGGTAGGAAAAAGGAAACTGACAATGAATATGTAAAGTGGAATGAAAAGCTAGTAAATTAGCTTTGTTGCTTTTATTAGTGGGTTAGGATTGAAGAAAATGTAATGAAGTGTATGTGGATAATGGGAAATGGATATTGAATCTTGTGGGGAAAAAGTGAATTATGGCATGCAAAATCTCAAAAATAGCAAATCAGCTTCTTAATTTTGGGATTTCTGCTAAAATAGTTGAGTTTGACCTGCGTTGACCAACCACTTGTAGACATTGAATTCAAGTGTGGATAGGTATTTCACCATCCTTGTACATTTAAGAACAACCCCCAAGTCTTTGAATTTGTTAATATGTGATGCAACATATGAAACCATTAAACCCTTACAGGAAGTTACAAGAACTTGTGATGTCCTGGAAATGTCTTTCTTATGTTTATGGTCTTGTTCTTTAGAATTTCTCATGAAAATAGTCTTTTGAAGGCCAATTGTCATCACAATTTAATCTCCTTAATGATCAGTTGATCATCCGAAACCTGCTAAAAAAACTTGGCATAAAGATCATAAGTTTGTTCAAGAAGAGATGGCCATTCCCTTCTTGATTATTACGCAAAAATTGTATGCCAAAATGAAACCGATTAAGGAATATCAAAAGCATAATTTTAGTCCAGTTCATGATGTTAATAATAATCTATTTTTAATAAAAATAACCATGAAATGTAAATCAACTCCCTGTTTATGTCCGATGACATGTACATGTAAAAGATTGGCATTATAGATTTATTTATTTTTTGTGTCCTGCAGTTTAGTATGTTACATTAATGCATACAACATGAAGAAGTTTTAATTTTATTTCCAAAACAAGATATTCCTCCAAATGTTCGACAAATCAATCTTTCAAATTCGCTTCCAAAGTCTGACAATGTGCTGTGCCGAGAGCTCTTGATGTCGAAACAAGACCTGCTAAGGCACAGATCCCTCAAGACATATAACTTCCTACTTTGTTGCTAGAATCTCGCCTTGTGCTGCTACATTAGCCATTGAAACAAATGGACAAAAATAATAGCACAGAAAAACGTGATAATACCAATATCTGTTGAGCACAGTCAAACTGAAATGCTGATTTAACTGAAAGAAGAATGTTGTTTTGTTGTGCTTATCGAAAATAAGCCTTTTCAACCATCATCTTCTTCATTGAATAATCTAAAGTCAAGGTGACTACCAATGGAAGTCCTTCTAGAACTCGGCAGAAAGTTTCTGGAACAGTCTTCTGTGAAGATCACAAAATTTTTCTACAATATAAATATGGCACAATTGTATATTTTGAAACAGTCATTTTGAAAATCATGAGAACATCCCATAAAGAATACATCCATGAGAACAAACCGTGAAAACAATCCTTGCCATGAAATTGTGGAGCTAATGAATGAAAGAAGGGATGGAATGAAGGTTCTTTCACGTAATAGCGGAACAAACGTTCGAAATGTGTTAGTTTTTTTTTCATTCATGGAGCATGCCATCATCAGGGCATAAGAGAGCAACATTTATATGTATGTCGTGAAACTTTTCTTGGGAGTTGAAAGCTGGCTGAATGAGTAGCGCATGCATCTACTGGCATTTGGCTATATCGATTACCATTACCCCGGTATTGAAGTAGCATGACTGTTTCCTTCCTTCGAATGTTTTCGACAAATTGCTGTCGGACTAGAAGGCACTACTAAAATCATATGCAGAGAAAGAAATCATATGCCAAGAAGTTTTATGCATAGAACTTTTAACACATTGATGAAATCACTAAGCTACAAATTTAATTTTAAAATTTTGAAATAAAAAATAAACGAATTTAAAAAAAGGATTTTTATTTCTTATGATGTTGTAGTTTTAAATTTCCAAGAAAGAAATTTTTATTTAATTTTGAAAATAAATCAATAGATTTTTGGATCTTCCTGATCGCTTGAAGTGCATGAACATAGCATACTAACCTATTGATTTGTTTGTTTCTATTTTTAGGTTAGCGTGGATATAAATTTATTCATGAGAAATGATGATGATTTTTTATTATTTTTATTTTTTTAAAAGAAAACATGACTAAAAGAAAACTCTACCAGATTTGGTTTTATTTTGCTAATTTATTCTATTTTAACTTGAAAGTTATTTTATTTCTTAAGTAAAAGAATGCTTCTAGTGAAGCCATTTTTGGACTAAAAATTAAAAAATGCTCACATCTAAATTTAAAATTCTTACCTGATTGTTTGCAAGGATGTGAGTAACCTGTTTTTTTCTTGGAGTTGACACAAGGTGCTTTTGAACCCAATCTTCAATATTATTCTTGCTCTCTAGGAAGTACCTATTTGAATTCTTCAAATTTCTCATTCGTAGATGAATTAGTAAGATATGGGTTTTTTTTTTTTTTAAAACTAAATTTGAAACTAACTAAGTACCAAGATAATAAAAATACTCCTAGCTTTGAACTCCTTGATGAAGATCCTGCTATCACCAGGTTTCACAAGTTAGTCCATAAAAAGAAATTGCAACAAAAATAACTTCCTAAGTCTATCTCCAAATGATCCTCCCCGGTGCCAAAATGTTGGGTCTAAAATGTAGATGCAAATTAGTGTTTCATTTACTATCAATATGGGTAAGTAGACTTCGAGGACCATCCAATATATATGGACTTAGAGACAAACTAAACTAAGTTAGGTGAAGAAATTCCAAAGCTCCCTTACAGGAGGTCTTTCATTGGGATATCCAACACCTATTTATTCATTTAACAAAATGAAATCCAAAGACATTGTGACAAGTGTAAGAAATATTAAAGCTCCCTTACAGGAGACTGTTCATTAATATTTCTAATCATATTAATCAAAAAAATATTTAAACTAATGAAATTAAAGCACTTAAACCTAATTATGATTGATTGCATGAAATATTAAAGCTCTCTGACAAGAGACTATTCATTTATATCTCAAGCATATAAATCAAAAACTTAAACTAATGAAATCAAACATTAAATAACATATCAGATTCATTGAAATAAACATTAATACTTTATTACGAAAGGTCATTTGTTAATATTTCAAACATATGAACCTAATGAAATTTACAAACAAACATAAAATGAAAGCTTACCAAAACAAAAGTGTACCTGCTAGACAATGGGAACCCTTCCAAGGATTCACAAGCACATCAAAAGAGAAGTCAAATGTAGAAGATCAAAGAAGCTCCATTTTATTTATCTTCAATTGCAATTTGCAATTACAAGTTATACATCCCAAGAGGTTATAAAATCTCCATTACAATGATTCCAAATTCTAACTTCTCATTACAAACTTATAAGATCCTAAGGTACTAAATTCTAACTTCTCAATTCTAAATTCCAAATTACAAATGAAGGAGATAATACTCCTATTTATACAAAAGTTATGATAACAAACTCATAAATGTGGATCCACTATTCCCTCTTCAAATCCATATATCTCTCAACCAATGGTGACACATAACCCTATCCTCCATGATCTCCTCCATGAGGTCCAAGTTCTTCTCCATGAGGTCCATGATCTCCTCAAATTCGAATTTGAACATAGAGTGCCACAAAAAGATGCCTTCGAAGCTTCCTTTTTACCTACACATGTCAACAAACTCATTCTAATTGTTAGGTATAAGTATATGGAGATTATTTTCTAAAATTTAACCACAAATTCACTTAAAAATACTAAGAATTAATAATGTTTTGGAAAACACAAGGATAACCCATATAATGATGAAAGTGAAGCTAATGTGATGACATGGTGGTGGAATAGAGGTGAGGAAGTACTAACACATGCTAGATAGTTCCAAGGCATGATAGGCATGCCAAGATAAGCTAATTTCTAATGCATACCAAGATGTGTTAGGTGCCAAGGTGTGGCACGAACACATGCTAGGGAGTGTGAGGGCCAAGTCTCAGGGAAGCACAAGGGAGCACTAGTTTCAAATGCATGGAAATGAAGTGTCAGTGAGTTCCATGTGTGATAAGGAGGGAGTGACAAGGTATGCTAAGAAATTCCAAGGTGTGCTATAGAGCTAAGGAAGCATACCAAGATTTTCCAAGTGCCAAGGTGTGCTAAGGAGTGTTAGGGACTGCCAGGGAAACACGAGGGAGCACTAGGTCAAAATACATGGAAATGAATGAATAAGAGTGTGATAGGGAGTGCCAGCAAGTTACAGGTATGTTAAGGAGGGAGTGACATGGTATGTTAGGCAACGCTAAGTCACGCTAGAGTGCCAGAATGACATGCATCCAAGATGTGCCAGGTGCGAGGGTGTGCCAGGTGCCAGGAAGTGTTAGGGAGTGCATAGTGCTAAGGGATTGTTAGACATGCCAAGTACTATGGCATGTCAAGATGTAAACTATGCTGCTTAGTTGTTTTACGACCACGATTGGATGTGAGCTTTATCTTCGTAACTTGTTAAGTTGTATGATTTGAGATTCGAGACGAGTAGGCTAAGATGATTTATAGGAAGTTCTTGGGTGAAAAAGGAATAGTCTAGTTTTAGTAACTGCAACTTGGTCAAGTTATTGTAGTCAGGGTAGGATTTGATTGAGTTCCCAAGTTGCAAAAAAAGTAAAAGTATTTGTGAGGGCATGACAGATAAGGAGTGCCAAGGCATGCCAAGGAATGCTAACAAATTCCAAATAGTGTCAATGCATGTCAAGGAGTGTTGGGGAGTGTCAGAGCATCACAAGAGATAAATAGGTCAAAATGCATGGAAATTAACGAATAAGAGTGTGTGTCAGGGAGTGTCAGTGAATTCTAGATGTCTCAAGGACAAAGTGCATTAAGGAGAATTTTATAATAAGACTTGTAGGAGGAAATCCTATGATTGTAATAATGGGTTGAACAAAGCAGTTTCATACAAAGGGGAACTTTGGGCTAGGCACAACACTATTTTTTCAATGATTTGGTTGGGTTCCTAAGTCACAAAAAAAGTAATAAGAGAATGACAACTAGGGAGGACCAAGGTGTGCTAGGGAATGCCAAGAAGTGTTAACACATGTTAGAAAATTCCAAGGCATGTTATGCCCGCCAAAAAATGCCAAGTGCTAAGGCATTTCAAGATGTGCCATGTGTTAGGGTTTGGTGACAACACATTCTAGGGAGTGTTAGGGAGTTTCAGGGAAACAAAATGGAGCACCAGTTTCAATTGCATGGAAATGAATGAATAAGAGTGTGTGATAGGGAGTGTTAGCAAGTTCCAAATGTGCCTAGGAGGAAGTGACAAGGTATGTTAGGCAATGCTAATGCATGCTAGAGTGTTAGGGAAGCATGCCAAGATGTACCAAGTTCCAAGGTGTGCCAATGTATGCTAAGGAGTGTTAGTGAGTGATAGGGAAACTCAAGGGAGAAATTGGTCAAAATTCATGGAAATGAATGAATAAGAGTGTGTGATAGGGAGTGTTAGTGAGTTCCAAGTGTGCTATGGAGGGAGTGACATGATATGCTAGGCAATGCTAAGGCATGCTAGAGTGCCAGGGTAGTATGTGGCCAAGATGTGCTAGGTGCTAGGGTGTGCCAACACATGCTAATAAGTGTTAGGGAGTGACAATGAAACACAAGGGAGAACTATGTCAAATCAATTCATGGAAATGAATGAATAATATTTTCTAACAAGAAGTGTTAGTGAGTTCTAGGTGTGCTAAGGAGAGAGTGACAAGGTATGCTAGGAATTTTAAGGCATTCCAGAGGCTAGGGTAACATGCCAAGGTGTGCCAAGTGCCAGAGTGTGGTAATGCATGCCAGGGAGTGTTTGGGATCACTAGTTCCAAATGAATGGAAATGAATGAATAAGAGTGTGTGACATGGAGTGTCAATGCGTTTTAGGTGTGCTAAGGAGGGCGTGACAAGGTATGCTAGGTAGTGAAAAGGAATTCTAGAGTGCCATGGCGGCATGCCAAGATGTGCCAAGTTCTAAGGTGTGTCAATGCGTGCCAGGGAGTCCCATGGAAACATAAGGGAGAACTAGTTCAAAATGCATGAAAATTAATGAATGAGAGTGTGTGATAGGGAGGTTTACTAAGTTTTAGGTGTGATAAGGAGGGAGTGACAAGGTTATATGCTAGACAGTGCTAAGGCATGTTAGGGAGTGATAGTGTGTGCTAAGGAGTGCCAAAGAATACCAAGGAATGTAGGAGATGCTAACACGTGCCACATAGTATTACACATCATTTTGTCGCATTAGGAAAATTACCATCGGTTTGAATCTTTCACTATAGATAAATGTGTTCCAAAGCACCCCCTTGAAAGGATAGAATCCAAACTATCCTAAAGAAAATGAAATTCATGAATCTCATGGCTCAAAATCCTATTTTTGGCTTCCTGCGCAGTTCCCTAGTCAATTTTTGTGCATACACAAAAAGGTCCATTAGAAACTGCACATAAGTGCACTTTGTCTTACACTATGGCCCGCACACATGACTTAATGCATGAAAAAATAAAAAGTAAATTCTAGAAGCATTGTTAGTCAAATATTTCCCAACTAACAAACTTCGAATGGATTCTTATTTAGCCCCGATCCCTCCCATCATGGAGCTACCTACATTTCTTTGTGGAAAACCTATTCCACCATTAGTGGATCTCATCCCTTGGAAAATGGACCCAAAACTTCCTCCTCTTGGACTATAAAGCTAACACAAGCCTAAGGATTAAGGAGGACTATTGGAAGTAGGCTTATGATGCAGAAATAGGCTAGGATGCTATTCTTCTAGGGAGAGGGTTGGAGATTGTGAGAAGAGACTTGTAACATCAAGGCTTTGAGGTTGTAAGTTTATTCTCCATTTTGTTAATATTAAAGCAATTGCTCTTTCCCAATTATGTATTATTTGATATCATTTGTGTGATTCCTTAATCATCCGCATAGGTTATGATTTCATCTTGATCCATTTCTGATATATGATTGAGTTAATTAGTTGATTTATCTTTTATGCTATATATTGGATGCTTTGATCTTGTGTATGTTTCTATCTATGCAGATCCCCTTCAAGACATCATGGAGAAGTTGTGGGAAGTGTTGGAAGGATATCTAAAGCGTCAAGGAGAAGTGAATGGTCGAAATATCTAAAAGGGACATCTTTAAGCATTTTGATTAAACGATAAGTGACCTCTCTCATATTGTTTGTTTCAGTCAGTCATAAGCTAGAGAAAGGTAACATTCCTTTGTTGTTTGTTACTAGATTTATTTAAGGTTTAGGGAGATCGCTCTTGTCCGCAAGAGGGACTATTTTTCATAACACATAGTGCCAATGCATTCTAAGACATGCCAGGTGATATGGCAGGTCAAAATGTAAACTGTGTTTCTTAGTTGTTTTACTATCATGGTTGGATGTGAGCCTTGTCTTGGTAACTTTTTAAGTGGGATGAATTGAGATTGAACATGAGTAGCCTAAGATGAGTTATAGGTAGTTATTAGGTGAACAAGGCATATGTTTAATTTCCATGACACATGAGAATATGGGTTTGGTATTAGAATATTTGATGCAAACACACTCAAGTGCCACTACACATCTACTTTAATGCACAATGAAATATACACACATCAAGGAATCAACTAGTGCACACGACAATTTTTAACCTTTTAAAACCCTTCTTCATTATATTACAAACTATAACACAACATGCTATAGCTCCCATACTAGGGATCGTGACCCTTTACAATCGTATTGATACAAGGAATACAACTAGGGCTTTGTATATTCTGTTTCCAACCAATCTATCATGAACAAGACAATACTTCACCTACTTATTGATTGTGACCACACACAACCATTTCAATCCATGTATCCTGAACACATATGGAAGGTCCTCTTTCAACCCATTATGTAACTCCTTTAAACATTGTGCCTCTATTAATGAACTCAACTCCTTTAGGTTACTGAACTTGTCTCAACAAACTCTGCCCTCTAGCTACCTCCTTTGTACTTAAAGTTATGCAACATTTAGGGTCCTTTATCAACTGTTCACAACTCCATTTGTGAACAACTCTTTGGTCTTCCCAATTTTTCCAGACTACTTCTCTAAGATGACAAGTCTAGGGCTATGGAGGCTTCCCTTCTTCTCACCAAATCAATCCTTAGCAATATAATGAACTAGGTCTAGTTGGCTGGCCCACTTCACTCCTACTTTAGTCCTTCAAAATCTGCACATCCTTAGGCCCAATACACCTGCCCTTCTACTAGTCTTGATGTCCTTCACATGTACAAGTCTTAGAGATCTTCTTTGACATTCACCTAACAACCCTCTAACTGTACTTGGATTAACATCAATTTTCCTAACCACAACCAATTATTTTACTAATCTAGGGCCCACAACACTTCCCTCATCTAGGGCTCTTCAAATATACCACCTAACAATGATTTAAGTTCTCTGAAAATCATTTCTTGTGTACCAATTTCTTTGTTGTCCAATCTATGAACAAATATGAACTAATCATCTTCTCATCCTTTTAACAATTTTTAGATGACTAAGCTAGGGTCACAAATCATCCACTAACAAACCATTGACTAATTGTTTATAGGTTGCTTCAGATCTCTGTCCAAAAATCTATGGAAAATCCACCAAAATTAACCCTCTTCATGTCAATCCATTCTTCATATGGCACATTTCTTCTTCTCAATTTCCACCCTCCTTTGGATCTACTATATCCACACATACTTATGCCAACCATCTTCCATATATGTGGTCTTTATTACAGAGATAAACCTCACTCTAAGGGTCACAACATCTCTTCTTCTACGCATATTTGTCACAATATTAAGGGCATACATTATGGAATAAACATGCTAGGAAACCGCCCTAACTAGGGCATTATACTTTTATTCTATTTGCTTTAGTTCAAACCCTATCCACCCATATAAAAAACAAAAACTCTTGTCTCCATAAGAGACTCGGCCTAACTCATATGGATCCATAGATTCTTGGAATTTATTTGATAGAATCTTGACATGAAATTTAGATCTTTATGGACCTAAATTCTAGTTGAGACCCTCCTCCATTTGCGTTGGTATTTATCACAGACCTTGTGACCTACTAACCACCAAAAGGCAGGGTCTCAACCCTCTCTGCTATTTCAAAATTTATGCAGCCTTCACACAAAGACACCACTGAAATCACATGCCCAAATTCTCATAACAACATCTCTTGAGCTCAATCTACCAGAAGAGAACCAACTATATGCCATCCTACTTTCTAACTTTAACCTGTTAAGATATGTAGAATTATTGTGGACCCTCACATGATGATCTTGCTCTCAGTGGATGATCATGGCCTTCCTTTAGTAGCTCTTAATCATCCCTCTAACTCGACCTACTTTAGGACTACATCTATCATGGCCTTCTTGATCAAATGAGATATTTTTCACTTGATGTTCTTGCCTTCATCCTAAGGCTTCCTTAAACAACTTTTCCTAGGCCTCTTAGGAACCCTCTAGAACTTACGAGTTTTATCCACTTAGAGCTTAGGAAATATTAATTTTCATTTTTAATTTTCTTAAAGATTTTAAACCCCATCTTGGATCCAAAACCCCTTCGCTTGGGTTCTTTTCCCAAAAATCCTTTTGTGTCCAAACTCACACAACCCCATTTCAATAGGCTTGTGAAGTACCTCCCAAGCTACATAATTCAAAAACATAGTCTAGTTGTAGTCACCATAACTTGGTTAAGCTCTTGTAGTCAAGTGAGGACTTGGTTGGGTTCCCAAGTTGCAACTTAAGTAAGGGTAGTTGTGAGGGCATGATAGCTAGGGAGGGTCAGTGAATTCCAAGGAATGAAATGGAATGCTAACACATACCAGACAATATCAATGCATGTTGAGGAGTGTTAGAGAGTGTCGAGGCATCACATGGTAGAACTAGGTCAATATGCATGGAAGGAATAAATAAGAGTTTGTTTCAGGGAGTGTCAGTGAATTCAAATGTTCAAAGGACGAAGTGTTAGGAGAAGTTCTGAAAAGGATTGATAGGAAGCAAGCCTGAGTAGCAATAAGGGGCTAGAAATAATAGTTTTAAACAAAGGGAGACTTTGTGTTGGGAACAACACTGTTTTTCCTTTAGCTATTATTTTTATACGAGATAGCACATTTTGTTCGTATGCTCATGTTTTAAACTAATCTAGATAATTTCATATTGTACATTGTTATGTATAAGTTTTGTGGCACTCAGATTGTGTCAGATTATATCTTGTGTGTCTTGTGCATCTTGTGGTTCTTGCAAACTCTCGATTAATTATCTATTGTTTATATGAATTGGACATACATGTGAAATATTTCCTATGTAAGTTATGTTGCCTAGTTGTTTTATGGCCATGGCTAGATGTGATTCTTGTCTTGGTAACTAGTTAAGTGGGAAAAGTTGAGCTTTGACATGAGTGGACTAATATGAGATATATGAATTTATTAGGTGAAAAGGGAACAATCTTCTTTTAGTAGGTGCAATTGGTCAGGTTGTTGTGGCTAAAGTAGGTCAATGTCACATAAACCACAATATCCAGGGACTTGATTAGGTTCCCAAGTTGTGAAAAAATGTAAGGCTAGTTGTGAGGGCATGAGTGCCAATGCATATTAGGGAATGCTAACATGTTCTAGATAGTGTGAAGGCATATCAAACATTCTAATATATGCCAAGTCTTAAGGTATTCCAAGATGTGCAAGGGTGTGACAATGCGTGTCAGGGACTATCAAGGCAACAAAATGGAGAAACAAATTAAACTACAAGGAAATGAACACATAAGATGGTTAGTAAGTCATCAATTTACCTTTCCCAAGAGGGGCATGCTAGGCACACCAACACTAGGTTCCAAGTCTTAGTGCATTCTAAGTGCAAAATATTCCTTTGTTGCTTCTCATCTACTTTCAAATAATTGATCTCAAATAAATTTAATATTAAACCATGCCAAAACATACCAAGGCATATCAAATCATGCCATACATGCTAATACTTTCCAAGCACCAACACATGCCAAGTTCCAATATGTGTCAGGAAGTGTTATGCATGCCATGAAGTGGCAGGGCATGTCGAAGAGTGTTAAGGTGTTCTAGAGAGTGCCAAGGCATGTTGAAGAGTGTTAAGGAGTACTAGGACAACACAAGGGATCACTAGGTCAAAATGCATGGAAGTGAATGAATATGAGGGTGTGTTAGGGAGTGTTAATGAGTGCTAGTTTTGATGCTAAGGAGGGAGTGACTAGGTATGCTAAGCACTGGTAAGGCATGTTAGGGAATATCAAGGCATGTCAAGAAGTGCCAGACTGTGCTAGGGAGTTCGAGGGTGTGCTAACATGTGCCAAATAGGGCCAAGGTATTCCAAGACATGTTAGGTACAAAGGCATGCTAGGATATGTAGGGTGCCAGGGTATGTCAATATGTGTCAAGGATTGACACGACAACAAAAGGAAGAATCAAGCTAAAATGAAAGGAAATGAACACATAAAAGGGTTAATAAGTTGCGAATTTATATTTTTCAAAAGGTGTATGATAGGCACACTAATAATAGGTTCCAATACATGCCAACGGCCAATGTGTTCCAAGTTCTAATGTATGTCGATGCATGCCATTGTGTTTTGGGTAATGCTAGGGACTACAGGGCATGCCAACATATGCTTCGGTGCCCTAGTCATGGCAAGATGTTCTAAGTACAAAGATGTGCTAAGACATGCGAGGTGCCAAGGAATGTTAGTGTGTGCCAAAGCATGTTAAGGTGTGCCAGGACTATTGAGGAGTGCTAGGTCTTTCTCATTAATAGAATTAACAAGCTTGATTATGTATTAAATAATATAGTTCCTACACACACTAGTGGAAGCTTATCTAAAGAAGAAAATTTACTAGATAATAAGCCTAATATTGATGATTCATGTGTTGACTCAGAAGAAAACTATATTATCATTACTTGAGGGAAATGATACACATTAATTACTTCTTAAAAAAATAAATAACTCTAACAACTATGGCCTTGGACACATAATGAAAAATACTCCACAACAATGGTCTTAATTCATTATCTTTTGAAAAAAAATATAGTAACAGGCACATGGTGTCATCAAAAACTCATTGGAATGATCAATGATGGCGAACATTTTTTGACCGTCACCAAAAGTAACCAAAAAGAGCATTAGTGAGGGTCAATAAAAGATCGTCACTAGAAGTGTCACCAAAGAGAGAATTAGTGATGGGCCTTTAACGACCCTCACCAAAAGGGTCATTGAAAATGGCTTTGGTGATAAAACTTAAAGGATCAGCACTATATATACTTACAACAACTCTCTTTTAAGGATCTTCACCATATGCGAAATTGATGATGGACCTTAAAGGTCCGTCACAGATATGACCCTAACTAATGACCATTTTTGTTATAGTGCTACCACCTTTCCACCATCCTCAGAACAACATAGGGCATATATAAGACTTAATAGGAATGATAAGGCAAGTACAATGAATGTAGAAATCATTTAGCCTGCACGACAATGGCTAAGTGTATAGACTAAACCAAAGCTTGACCATCCCTAAGCATTGTCACATGATGAGATCATAAATAAGCTTTCCCTACCCATCAGATAGTTCTCTATCTGTGTCCAATCCGCCATGGGGTATCTTTGCATCATCAAGCAGACAAAATGAGTGATCTTACGCATGATCCTAGATCAAACAAAAACACCAACTCCCACTTGCAAACATTTTATTTGAAGGGACATGTGCAGGTGGCCCAAAGTACTTGAAGCGTGGAAGCAGCATGCGCTTCTCATGTGGGGCCAAGTGTAGAGTTTGGCTCTAACACCAAGGGTCATTGATCTGTTACTCATACAATAAATGTGCATGCAAATAATAACCTTGAGTGAATGAATAAAATTGTCGAACCACTTCATCCTCATATTTAACATAAGCATTAATTCACCTGTCAGAAATTTGATAACATATTGTCACCCCCATCAGGGACGTGGGACTTGAGAGCCAATTTATCATTATCTACCCAATAATTTATTTGTTGGAGGTCGCCTCTAC
The DNA here is from genome assembly GCA_000404065.3 of Pinus taeda. Classification (NCBI taxonomy): domain Eukaryota; kingdom Viridiplantae; phylum Streptophyta; class Pinopsida; order Pinales; family Pinaceae; genus Pinus; species Pinus taeda. The sequence continues at coordinate 126,792 of APFE030317351.1, read as the reverse complement.
ATTCCATCTCTAACCATGATTCATTAATAAAAGAGTGTTTGTTAGAACTACCCTAGTTCGCAAAATAGTCTGCAACCTTATTTCCTTCCCTTTTCATGTGGATGGGAATTACATAGTTAAAATTTATTAGAACATCACTTATATTTCTAACCAATTCATTTAAGTACCAACTATGCATGAATTTATGTGTCGGATGACCTAGCAACAATTTACTTATACAAGAGATTACTATTTGAGAATATTGATGAATCTGGAGTAATTTGCAGCCTTGTTGAGTAGATATTTGGAGTCCTCTTTTAAGTGCCATAAACTCTATGAAGTTATTTGTTTCCAACCCACAAAAGGAAGAAAAAAAATGTAAAGGATTGGAGTTCTCGTCCCTAAATTTCCCTCGAAAGTCTACCTCACCTAGATTTCCCTTTGATGATCCATCAAAGCTCAAGATAATGGATGTGTTTGGGGTAGGATGAATGAAAACCCACTAGAGAGTACTCTTCTTACAACTTGAGAAGAGTCAAAGGCTAATCCACTAGTTTGGATACCCAATCCCTTCAAAATAATTAGTTTGACCTTATTAGGTTGACACCCCTCGATAAGCGGAGGGGCCACCAAGAACATTTCTCTAATGTTGTAGAGAATAACCTCTTTTATGGTTAGCATAGATCTTTGTCTTCCTTAAAAAACTCTCAAGTTTCTCTCCTTCCACAAATTCTGTAACATGAAACCTAGAGTTAGGTGTGAATCTGTTGAGACCATCGAGTGTTGAAAGTTCACCCAAGACAATATTCTAACTAGTGTTGAATTCTTGAAGTAATCGGGAGAGCACACCTGAAAATTTGTTATACAAAATCCCATATTTTCCAAGTAAAAGGACACATAAGTAGGAATTATTATATAGACTCCTCTTCTTGAGCACAAAGCCATCATATTGATGGCCCCTCAAATACTTTCCTTCGAAATGGATCCCATGTTAAAAAATGCCCCCAAGCGATCAACCATAATAAGGTCGTGATTTTTGGCCAACCATAACCTTTCCATAGGTGTTTCCATAGTTTTGACTCCTCATGCAAGGAATGATCTGCTAGCAAGGAATAAGCTTCTTTTAGCGTAAAGGTGCCTAATGACTGTCTCCCACACCTGAGTATATCCAGCTTATCTGAAACTCAGATCAATCTATCTTGTAAGGTTTGATGGTATTCCTCCCATTGTTGACAATCCCTTGATTGTTCTTGTGACTGGTCCCAATCATTCTTTGTTTTCCATTGTCTCCAACATTGAGTTTTCTCTGTTCTCTTCCATAAATCTGCAACCTTTCTAGATCCTTAGGCTTGTGTGTGTATCTTTACAGGTAAGAGCTTATCATTCTCTTGCATTAATGGATATTGTTGCCAAGATTCCTCCAAAAAAAATGTTTTCTTTCCTTTTTTTATATCCCAAAATTCGTGTTGTTTTATGATTTCCTTAGTCTCAAAAGCCCAATTCTATACCCCTGAACCTTTGATCTCTCCTTAAATCACAACCTCTCAGCCTGAGTGCTTAGGCAGAAATATTTTCGAGACCAAATTTGTTTCCGAACTTGGGGACCACCCTGAACCCAGAGCCACCATAACTTCATTATATATGATTTATTGATTAGCAGAGGATCGTGAATACCTAAACCACCCTTCATCTTTGGGTTAATCTCTTTATTCCATCCTACCATATCCCACTTTCACATTTTGGCTTGTTCCTTCCATAGGAAATTAATTCAAATTGTTGTCAGTTGATTACAAACTGTGACGGGGATTGACATTACATATAGTTGATACTTCGGTAGTGATTCTAATACTTTTTTTATCAGAACTATGTGGCTTGGTAAGTCTAACATCCTAAGTGCCCAATTGTTTATTTTGTGGTGAGTCTTTTCTACTAGTTTTCCCATGTAGAGAGCATATTATAATATAGTACAAGTGGTATTCCTAAATATTTGTAGGGAAAATGACCTCTGATGAACCCTAGAGGTGACCTAACCTGAGTTGAATCATCTCCAAACAATTAAATAAAAATATGTATGTTTCATTATTATTACCTATTGTACTTGATGATTCCATAAAAAATTGCAAAATTCTACTTAATCTCTTTGTTTCTTTGGAGGTAGGAAATTCAAATAATATAACATCATCAAAAAACTACAGGGTGAGAAAGTGGGAGATCAACCCCATACAATTGAAGCCCATATATAAATCTCGATTCACTAGCTTTTTGGAATATTTGACCAAGTCCTTCCAAAGCTAGGATGAAAATAAAATGTGACAAAGGATTACCTTGTCTTCATCCCCTTATTAGATAGTAGGTTTGCGAGGGGGATCCATTAATCAGGATTAAAACAAAGACTTATGATATAAGATTCAACACCCATTCTATCTAATGTTTGGAAAATATGTAAGCCCTTAAAATATGGACTAAATCTGTCCAACTACATCGATCATAAGCTTTAGACAAGTCCATTTTTATGATCATACCTGGACGTTTTGATACCCCCAGGGAATGTATAATCTCCTGTACCACAATGACACCATCTAAAATCTTCCTTCCTTCTACGAAGCTTGATAGAGTCTGAGATACCAGGAGAGGAGTAAGAGGTTTCAATCTATTAACAATGACAAATGAGATAATTTTGTAGATAACATTGCAAAGAGAAATGGGTTAGAAGCCTTCTCGGATCTTTGAATGTCCTACCTTTATGACTAAATTAAGGAATGTGGCATTTATAGTTGGATACAATGATCTATTTTGTCTTGATTCCTTTGCTTCATTGATTTCCTTTCCTAAGAAACCCTGACATGCCTGAAAAAAATTTGTTGTAAATCCATCCGGCTTGGGGGCTTTGTTCTTGGGCATGCTCATTACCACCATTTCAAGCTTAGACAAGGAAATTGGTCTCATCAAGGCAATATTTTGTTCCTTTTTGATCATCCGTGGAATATGTTGGAGCACTACCTTTATCGTTGATTGCCTCTCCAAGCAGTTCTCAGTTAATAGATCCTGGAAATTATTTACCAATTCTCTTTCTATTTCTTAGTATTATAGTTTCCTTTGTTATCCTGTAAGTAAACATAAACATTAGTGTTTGAGTAACAACATGTAAATCATTCAACAAAATTAAGGTTACAATTAAAAAAGTTTATGGTTGTAGGTTTTTATATAGACAGAAGTTAAATTTAAACAGGTTAAAAATTATTTACTAAGTTAAAATAACTTATGTATCTCAATTATATGTTATATTTTGTTTAACTAATATACTAGTAAAATGCACTTAAGATTTATTAAAAACAGTTTTTTAATAATTTAACATAAAAATATAATAATATAGATATTTATTGAAATTTACAAAATATTAATTATTGTTAATAAGATAAGTTATTGTTTGTAATAAACCAAGTAATTATTTTAATTTAATTTTTAATTTATATTAAAAAATATTTTTTAAAATACTTAAATTTTAACATTACCACAAAATAAATTAATATCGTATTAAATTTTAATAAGTTATCTTATATTAAGGGGTGCAAGAGAGAGTGGGGCCATTTATCACCTTGATGATGAAATATAGATGGAATTTGCTTAGGGCCTAGGCAGAGCAACAAATAATCAAGCATAAGCTCTTTGACAAGGGTTGGAGGTTGACATTTCAAGAGGGATTCGTCACTTAATAGTTTTTGGTGACTCCATGATAGTCATACAAAAAATACATAAAATTAAAGATCAACCAAAAAAGGATTTGTCTCTGATGTGTCTTATAATATGTTTGCAACTTCAGAAGTTTGAAAGTATTGAATTTTATCATATTAAAAGGCAGAATAGTCAAAATGTTGTTTAATTAGCAAATAAAGGAGCAACCTTAGAACAATGGATGATTATTTAGGGCCAAGGAGAACCATATATATTATATATTCCATGATTGGGAAATTAATTTTTCCTTGGGATACCATATCCCAATTAAATTCCATATGGAGTACAATTAGACTTGAATCAAGGATTGTTAGGCCTCTTAAAGATGAAACTAATCACATTATCATGAAGAGACTTGTTGGGTGGCCATCACATAAGTTAGATGGCATTGGTAGATCGAGGCAAGTGATATCATGCCTCTAGACAAATGACGTACCCCCTCAAGCGCATTTATACTCTGCATTACAAAGGAACATGTTTGTGTATTGCAAGTCTTGGAACTGATAAATTTGCATGAGTTTGGTAGCAGTAAGGAAGATATAATGACGCCAATGCTTGTCAAGTGATTTTAGGGGCAGGACCGTGAAATTGAATGCGAGCATGATGTTGTTGGAGGAGGAAGAGTCAGAACAAATGGCTATAAATGGCGATGATTGGTCATGGATTTTTCGTTGGAGTGTATCAGAGCTGGAGTGTTATGTAGCATGTAACATCCAGATAGAAAGGACTATGAAGAGGATATGAAGGCACAAATGGCTTCAAGCATGACTTACCTTTGGGCTCTTATCGCTAACCAAGGAGAAAAAGTGGCCATGGAGGCCATATCACATTGTTCTTTGATAACTCATCAGTTAGAGGCGTTGTAAGCATATGTGGATTATCTACAGGTGATAGTGGAAAATATGGCTCTAAAGGTGGACAATTTGGCTCTGACGATGGAAACGACAACCTTGGGAATCCTCAAGGAAGTATTCAGGACATCTGATAATTCCCTTCCTGGAGCATAAACAAAACAACAACATGAAGAGCCCTTGGTTTAGTCTATGGATGCAACTCTCTTCAACAGGTGGATATAGTGCAAGCAAGACATGATGGAAGATCCAATGTTGATAAGGATGGTAGTGGTTTGTCAACAAATATTTTTATATGTTTTATAAGTTTATCGAATATCATAGAGTTTTTTGGAGACTCTGTAAAATAAGTGTTATAAGAACTATATTTAGAAAAT
>APFE030317351.1:80525-103840 GCA_000404065.3 Pinus taeda | reverse complement strand
CCATTCTCATCTATTCTCATGCAGGATTGTGCAGTGGAGGCAGGCAAGCAGTGGAGGAGATTTGAGCCAGTGATTGATTCAGATCTGAGCTAGTTTGTGTGTAACAAGTGGAGATAGTGCTGAGTACTTGCGAGGAGTATTGTACTATGTATTGTTACATTTTCGCAATCAATATAATATACAGATAGTTGGGGGTTTTCAGCTGCATTCTTTCCCCGTGATATACTGTGTTGATATGTGTGATTGATGCTTCAATGTGCGCATGTAATTTTTTCTTAATTCTGCAAAATTGATGATTAATGTAGAGGAGGTTATGTATTATGCATGGTTCCAAAAATAGTGTATAATCAGGATAATCTCTGTGAATAAGTGTCATATTATTCAAAATTTCTACCCGGCAGTGGTACCGTTTCCCTTCTGTTGCCGCTTTCTCCTCTAGATTGTTGTGTAGATTATGAGTTTCCTTCCTGTAGCCGTGCTTGTCTTCCTGATCACTGAGAAGAGTAAGCAGTCCGTTGGCCTGAATAGAAACCCTCACCATTTTTCTGTTGATACGCTGCACCATGGCTCTGAAATTCGAAGTATCGGTGTTCAACAACGTCGTTGGCGCTTTTCTGGAGGCCCTGGTTCGTTTCTTACCTGCCTTGGTAGTTCCCCCGACCATTCACAGCCAGAGTCGGTGGGGTGCCGAGGGAAGTAGATGGCGGAGATCGTAGCTCCCTCTTTGTCATCAATGTTGCTTCTGTGGTCGACATGGACGCAGATACCTCCAATCTTGTGAGCTCCAGAGATAGATCCGGTTCTTCTGTCTATTAATGTTGAGTTAAAAAATGATTATATTCAACACTAATTTTAATTTTTGACAAGGAAATATGAATTTTAAAAAATTTAACAAAAAATTATAATTTCAAATTACAATAAAATAATAATTGCACCAGAAGCTACTTGATTGTTGTAATTCAAGCTTAAATTCCAAATAAATTCATGCCTATAATTAACAGATGTTGGGTAAATCATAGTATGATGGACTTAGATGAAAATACAAGCATCATGGCTTAAGAAATGATAGGGTGGCTTGCACACAACAACTCCAAGGGGTTCTTACTCATGAGGTGTTAATCAATTACAATGTGTGAGCTTTAGTTATCATCAGGTAACTCGTTCAAATCTCATGGGAGGGTTGAGGATGGGAGACACCTATGGGGCGGATAAAGGGGCGTCTAGGCTTGAACAATCCTTACAAAATCTTGGTGACAACATCCTACAATGAGTAGATTTTTCTTCTATCCAACACTAGGGTTGGTCTCGACCAATTCAAATTCACTTGTGTTAATTTTCTTGACTTGAATATAGTTAAATAATACTCTAATAGAGAGGATCAATGCAAACTAAGTTTGGTTACTTGTGAATGCACAACTAATAACAAAGAAACTCTTCTTCAGTTCTAGTTAACTAAGCCAAAAATGAAGTTGTATGGTTTGAAATGCATTTAGAGTCAATAATACAATTTACTAAAGATAATATAAACCAAAAAAAAGTGAGAGCTAAAGTTAGAACTCACACATGCAACTCCTAAATCAAGAACTCAAGGAAAAATAAAAATAATACTAAATGTGAAAGGATAATATTTTCTAAAATAAGAGATGAGTGGATATGGTTTTTATTAAGGTTTGTCCCCAAAATAGGAATGAAGTGCGAACTTGTGGATAAGGTGGCTAGTATAGGAATGTGTGCATCAATAGATAAGAAATAGCCATGTCACTGGCCATATAATTCTCAATCACTATCACATGTCATCGTACATGACAACGACTACTTACAATAAACATACTATAAATAATAAGTGTTAAAAGCAACATGATCACCTAAAGGGTAGGAAATGTAGGATAATTTAAGTGCATGTACACCAACAATGAGAATGATGATTATTCACACAATGGATGTGTATAAATGCATATAAGGTTTGGTAAGTCTTATCCTTTGAGAACATGTACAACTATCATTAATTACAATATAATAATGGTAAAATATTAATCTATATAACTATATAATACAATATAAATTAGAATAAGTATGCATAAATTTAAGGGGGAAAGTGGCTAACCCTAGCTACTCCACCCCTGCTCCTTGCCTCTTCCCCCTTCCTATCATGAATTTCATTCTTTGCAAGTTTTGGTTGCTATTGTGTCAAAGCCTGGTTTAGTTTTGGTGAAGTTTTGAGGGGATGGATCTTCTTTGCCTCTATCTCGTGCCTTTACCTGCCAAATTAGACACATTTTCATAGAATGGGTTTTCATGTGGTGGTTTTGTTTGTTTGTGTTGCACACAACTTATTCCCATCTCCATTCCTTCTACTAAGGGTGACTTCATATTTCCTGCAAGGTTTTATGGGGGCTCTCGTTGGGCTTTGTGGCCCAATTTTCTTCCCTTTCTTTTTTGTCATGAAGATTTTTCTTGCAGGGGTACCTAGTTTGTGGTGTCTAATGCATCGTTGGTTGTAGATTTCATATGTCGAGGTTTGTCACCATATTTTGTTGCATCACCCACCTCTGTGAGGAGTTGAGGGGATGGGATTTTCTCTCCATTCCGTGCCTTCTCTTGCCAAATATTACATTGCAAGCCCTTTACTTGGGTTCTTACTAGGTTCATGGAATGTTACTTCATGGGACTAGATTTGATGTGATGCCCATCCTTTGTGGCCTCTTGGTGTGGGTCTTGGGCCCAACACTGATTATTTGCAGTCTTGCTGTTTGTCGGTGGTTTGCATCATTATTTTTTCTTTCTTTTTTTCTCCCTACTTGGGACCTGTGTGCCTCTTTTTTATATTTTTATTTTTTTGTTTGTTATGGCCTATGCATTAATATTAGGGGAATTTCGTGGTATAAAATGGGATTCCTAAGGAAATTATAAAGTATTAGTGGAAATAATAAAATAAGATTAGATTACATCATCAAAATTTAGATGGAAAATGAAAAGAAAAACTATTTTCTCAACTTGTATTTTCAACTTATCTCCCTATGGGTTTACTCAAATTTCGAGTGAAAACACACATTGGATGTAAACTTTGATTCCTCGTCCAATGAGTACCCATGTTGCATACTTTCAATGGACCCTACTACATGAAAAATGAGAAATACATGAAAAACATGATTGCAATCACATTTTTCATGTATTTCTCATGTTTCGTGTAGTAGGCTCAATGAAAATATGCAACATGGGTACTCCTTGGATGAGGAATTAATTTTTTCATCCAACAAGTACTTCCGCTCGAAATTTGAGTAAAACCTTAGGGAGATAATTTGAAAATACGAGTTGAAAAAGTAGATTTAATATTTTATTATCTTTTAATCTTTTTACTTTTTTACTCTAAAAATGGTGAATCATCCCCCATGGTTGACACCATCATCTTGAATTCTATTGGTTCTTATAAAGTTGATTTTGGTTGTACATTTTTCTTAGGAGGCCCATTTTAGACCTCAAAATTTCCCTAATAACTACTTCTTGTCGGGCCTATGTGACTTGAATTTTTTTTTATTTCTTTGCTTGTGGCTAGGATTTTTCTTGATAAAATAGGGTTTATTTCCCTATTCTTCTAGTGCTAGCTGGTTTAGCGTCGTGATATACATGTAATATCTTTATTCGCATACACACTAAGTGTGTCTAAAAAATGTAATTTTTATTCCCTGTTTACATAATAAAATTACGGTTTTTTTTTTTTTTTTTTTGTTTTTTTGTTTTTTGTATTTTTTGTTTTTGTTTTGTTTTTTTGTTTTTTGTTTTTTTTGTTTTTTGTTTTTTTTCTAGAAAAAATAATATAATATAAATCAGTATATCTCATTATATAGTAGTAATATATGTTAGATACATTACAATGAATCTAAATCTTTTACTCCAAAAGATATAATTAAACTTGAAAAAACGATTAAGAAAAATGTTAGTAATACATTTATAATCTAATTTATGACTTTTTTATCCATTGCATTGATATTTTCATGGCAAAATGTAAAATTTTCCTTCAAAACCTGGAAGCCAACATGTTTTCTTGAAACTTTTACATAAATTTGTAAAATATCAACCATTCATTATAAAATGGAAATAATTAAAATTAATTTATTAGAACATTATTATAATTATATATATAATATATATATATATATATATATATATATATATATATATATAATAAATATAATATAATATATATTTATGTAATTTATTTTTTAATTTTATCAAATAATAAATTTTACACACCATAAAAAAAACAATGATAAAGAAGATAAATTTTTATTACTCTTTATTGAAGGTTAGGTAGTATAGCAATGAGTTACTCATTGACTCCCTATTAGTTTAACTTTTTATTTAATTTTTTTCTTAACTTTCAATGTCCAGTCAATATGAATATTATTACTATTTTTATTGTAAGTAAAATAAATAAATTTATTTATTTATCTCGCATTTTATTGGATTTCAACTTCAAACCTTTATTTCAAGGGTAGCGTGCATTAATATTTTTTCTCTAATATATAATACATATATCCATTAAGATTTTAATCCTTCCATTATATATTGGTGAACATCTACAAGTTTTTTTTTTTCAATACGAAAAAAAACAGTATTTATATTCATATAAAGTATATATACATAGTGAAATCAGAGAAAATGCATGAAGCAGAAAGATAAAAGACTGTGCCGTTCAGAGCACTGCTAAGATTGAAGAAACACTTACATGGAGAGATGTAAGTAGATATATGTAACAAAAAAGATAATATCCATCCATAGACACATGGATGACCATTGAGGTCCATATAGATAAGGAAATCTCATCAAGATGATAAAATCAAAAGAGTAATAGACAAACATACCTTTTGTGAAAGGGATTGAAGCATTGAGCAAAGAATAATATTTTCTGGGGGAAACAAAAAGAAAAAATGAATTAAGTACCCGTCAAAGAGAAATATTCAATCTGAAATGTGCTAGATCCCATTTGAACCTCCATTTTCCATATACCAAGCTGGATAGAGAGTCCTTTCTTTGACAATTCATCAGCACGAGTATTATAGGATCTATCCACATGATTGATAGAATATTCCTTTTTTCTGTTCCATAATACATTTATCCTATTCATCCACCCTGTTAACATGGAGTTCTTTATAGATAATTTCCCTGTGACATGCTCAACCATGATTTTAGAGTCACTGTAGATCTAAAGATTCTGGATATCAAGGAAGGAGCTTAAATGTAAGAGACCAACAAGGGCCATAGCTTCAGCCTTGTTGTTTGCACCTTTTCCTCCATTCCAATAGATGGAAAAATATTGGTCTTCATTTATTGATATGAGAATGCCGCAAGCACATATATCGTGTTGAGCTGCCCCATCCAAAAACGCTCTCGGAAAACTAAACTGGAACTTCCTCTTATCCTTTGAGTTCTTGTTTTATGTATAGAAAACTTTGTTGGAATGGAATTATGAAGGGAAATTATCTTCTCAAACACAGACTTTATATCTTCCTTCCCCATCTTGGAATAATAACTTTTTCCTCAACTTCCAAACTGACCAAAAGAGAAATTGAGGAATGGATCTAATTGAATATTTCAGAGAGCTCCACCAATACAGTGCATCTTGTAAGGATGAGTGATACACCAAACTAAAACCGAAATACTTTGCAAGATCCTTCCATAACTGAAAAGTAAAACAACAATTAAGGAACATGTGACAGTTGTTCTCTCCCTCCTCTTTACACATAAGGCATATACCAGGACCAGACCAGTTTCTTTTCTGAAGATTCTCCCAAGTAAGGTTTTTGTTGTGAAAAACTAGCCAGGAGAAATGAATCATTTTATAGGGAGCCCCAGTTTTCCATAGAGACATCAGGAAAATATTCAGAAAAGGGGAAGGAATTCCTTTTACTAAAATTAAATAGATTTCCTTTACTTGAACTTCCTCCCTCTCCCTTTTACCCCTCCAGGTAAGGGAGTCATTTCCTTCCGTTCTGCATATACCTGAGTTCCTCATAGTCATCATGATATTGTTCCATTGCTATTGTAAATCTCCTCTTAGACCCAACTCCTAAGGATCCTTCCAAATAGGGGCACCTCCCTACAACTCTGCTATGATTTGACTCCATGTGAAAATTCCTTTTTGATGAAGAGCCATTATGGTGTTCGGAGGAATTATGAAATTCTCCCTCGTTCGCATTATATGATCAAAACTGATATACACATTCCTGCCATTCTGAATATTCCAATAGAGGTTTTGCAATAAGAAAGACTCAATTTTCCAGAAACTCAGCCATATAGCAGATCCATGAGGGGAGCCAATAGTTCATTTCCTGTGCCAGTATTCTAATTATTTATTTCCCATGTACTTCTTCCTTATGGATGTGCTCCATAAATTTTCCCCATTTATACCTCTCCATAGGGACTTACATAGAAGAGCCTTCCCAAAATTTCTTATGTCCATGATACCCCAACCTTCCAGAGCTTTTGGAAAAGTAATGTTTCTAATATTAGTCAAGTGATATTTTCTTTTTTCCTTACTACCTCCCCATATAAATTTTGCCATCAATTTGTTTAGCATAGAAATGATACATGTGGGGATGTAATATAGATGGGCCCAATAAACTAACATCTGAGCCAGAACAGATTGTGCCATAATCGCTCTTCCTACCATAGAGAGACACTTATTCTCCCACCCTGCTATTCTTCTAAAGAAGTGATCAGTGATCCACATCCAATCAACTTTTGTGTAGCTTGCAGGTTTAAGATGAAAACCCAGATATTTCAAACCTTCCTTTATGGGATTTACTTCTATATTGAACAATTCTCTCAGAAATTCCATTAAATCCCTATCTCCTTCATCAAAATAGAAGAAAGATTTTCCTTCATTTATAAGGATTCTAGAGGCACTTTGGAAAAATTTTAGAATGTCATGTATGCATTTCCATGTAACCCGACAGAGCATTCCAAAATTCATTATATCCTCCACAAATAAACTGTGGGATATGTGATTTCCCCTACATATCATCAAAGGCCTGCATTGTTTTTCCATAACAACTCTTTTAATATGTAAACTCAGTGAGTCCATAGCAAGAATAAACAAAATAGGGATAGGGAACATCCCTGTCTGAGACCTCTGGTTGCTAAGAAAAAGTTTAATGGAAGACAATTGATAAGGACAACAAATTTGACGTTTTCTGCACAGGCCATAATCCAACTTATGCAATCATTGTTTAGCCAAATTTTGTACAAAATACATCTTAAAAAACCCCAATCAAGAGTATCATAGGCCTTCTTTAAATATAATTGGAGGATTGTTGCATCCAACTTTTTAGTGTGTAATGAGTGTAAGCTCTCCTGCGTATTAGCCACAACCTCAATGATATTCTTGTTTTACAAAAACCATGTTGCTCCTGGGATATATATTTTGACAAATACCCTCATATTCTATTTTCAATGATCTTTGAGATGATTTTGTAAATCACGTTACAGAGAGAAATAGGTCTGAAATCCGAGAAAACAATTGCTTTTTTCTTTTTAGGGATGAAATCAATGTATGTAGACAAAATATGTTGATGAATACTACCCTTTTGTCTCGATTCCTCCACCATTCAAGTAGATCCCTCTTAATCAAATAAAAAAAATGTATGAAAAAATCAATAGACCACCCATCTAGACTTGAACTTTTGTCTTTTTTGAAAGTCTTCATAACTGTCAGGAGTTCTTCTTCAGAAATAGGCTGGAATAGAACATTATTTTTTCTTCGTCAAACATAGTAGGAAAGAGATAAATTCCCCATAAGATATCCTCCATCCTACAATTTTCATTTCTTTTATATGCCTTTTCAAAATGTGCCTTCGCCTCCTTTGAAATTTCCTCCTGGGAGTGAAGCAAAATACCCCTTTCACTTTTTATTTCCCAGATTGAGTTAATTTCCCACCTATTATTAGCAATTCTATGATAGAATTTTGTATTTCTATCTCCTTCCTTAAGCCATAAAGCTCTACTCTTCATCCTCCATGATGCTTCTTCAATAGCTATCAATTTGTATCTTTTCTTTTCCAATTCCCTTCTACGACTTCATACCTGAAGAGGGATATCACTTTCTTTTAGCTTCTCAGCAAAAACATCCAATTCCTCTTGAATATCTTTCAAGGATTTCTTATTGGCTTTTTTCTTATTTTCCTTCCACGACTTTACCTTAACCTTTAGAGTGCGTAGATTATCCATAAGGGCTTGGGATGGGGATGAATTTTCCATAGGGAGGCATGAAGACTATGATTTTTTAATTAGGTCATTGAATTTAGCATCTTCTAGCCATACTCTATTAAATTTAAATGGGAGACCCTTCTTGAACTTCCTTTTACGCCACTGTAAGGAAATGGGCATATGATCAGATATGAAACAGGTTACTATATTAGATAAAGGCCTTCCCATGCGGTCCATTAGCTTATCTTTTATCAGAAAACGGTCTAATCATTTGGCAAGATAGGAAGTTACTGTGTTGCCATTGTCCCATGTAGGGCCCATGAATTGTGGATATACATCAATCATATTATGGTGGAGAATAGCCTTTTTAATGAGACTAGCTAATGGATCATCACTTTTTCCCCTTCCCCAAACCTCATCACTGCTCAAAGTACAATTCAAATCACCCCCGATAGTCTAAATCCCAAAATTCAGATGACAAGAACCGTTTCTAGAAAGTACAATGATCCTTACAAGGGGCATATACATTTAGGACATGAATAGAACCAGCTAGTCCCCAAAAATTTGCTAATAGGAGAATACACACAAAACATTTGAATGCCTTTGCCGATATCCAAAGAGGATTCCATAAAATCGCTAGACCCCCCAATAAACCATTTGCATCCATGGCAACAGTATGCCAAGAAGGGAACATACGCCTGAAATATCTAATAGAAATAGCAATAGCATGCATAGTCTCTTGTATGAGAATAATATTGGATTGAGCTGTAGAAAATAAATCCTTTAGGGCCAAAAATTTGTGATTTGCCCCTAGACCCATAATATTCATGGAAATGATCTGAGTCATGATTGACTATCACCAACCTGTCTTGCTCCAAGGAGCCCTTTGTCAGAGAGATCAATAATAGGAATGTCAATTAGAGAGTGATCCATATTTAGGTTGATAGGATTTTCCATTCTGCCATTGAAATGCCTTGTTCCTCTATTTTGCTTTCTCCTTACAATTATATTATTTGCCGAATTAGGGCTGATATAGGGAGAAGATGCTGAAACAGGTTTGTGGATAGTAAGAGGGAAAAGTTCCAGGGATTTCTCTTCAGGAGTAAATCTAGGTACTTCCTACAGAATTTGTAGGAGATATGACCAGAGAATTTGGGGGATTCACTAGAGAGCATGGATCCTTCCCTTTTGAAACTAGAGGAATCACAACAGAGCATGGCTCCTTTCCTTTTGATAGGATAATAGATTTTACCGGGGAAGGTGAAGAAGATGGAATGTACGTAATGTAAGATGAAGATGGGACATTTGCCATAGGATGGGGAATAGGAGATGGAAGAGGAACTTCTATACATGGAATAGGCTCAGGAGGATATGAAATATTTAGAGAGTCCTTCTCCCCCCCAAGAGAAAAATTAGATTTTTGAGGAGAAAATGAAACAGAGGGATGATGCATCGAAGAGAGACCACTCTGCTTCATTAATGGAGATAGTAAAGGAGAAGCAGATTTAGTCATACCTGATGGAGAAGACCTCTAATCCAACAACATTCTTCCCCCATCAGTATTCCTCTGCTTATATTTCAGGGATTTTGAATTTTTCTTATTTTGAAATTTCCTTTCTTTATATCTATCCCCTTGCTCACCGACTCTCCTCTATCGCCCTTACTTCCGGGAAGAGCTATGCCTCCCGTGTTGTGGACCATATAATTGGGCAGCCAATCTTCGTACGCATTTGTCCCTTATTCTCCCCATCCTCAGCAACAACTATGGCTCGCAATGAGGACTATTTGCATTGTGCGGACCTGCAAGCTGAGTTGGAAGAAATCAGGGCTTAGCAGCGTGTTTTAGAGAACCAGCAGAGGATTTTGGAAACAAGGATCAAAGACCAGAATTGCATTATTAATGACAAATACCGAGTAGAAATTGACCTCTTCCTGCACAGGGTCTCTTCACTTCATGAACAGTTTAGCCATTTGTCAAACAGGTGCAGTCATGCGGAAGAGTGGATTTCGATCCTGAAATATATGATGGACAAACGAAACAATGCAGCCCCAAGTTCCTCAAGTGCCAAGCAAGTAGAAGGGGATGAAAAGCTGGAGGAATCTACTGCAAGGCACATTAGTCATATAGAAATAGATTAAAAATGCTATGCAAATGTCAAATTTTGCTGCTCCAATATGTAAGAATCTACAGTAGTTCAGAAATCTTTAGAAGCATAACAAGTAGGAGTAGGATCAAGGAGAGATATTTGTTTTGTAACTCCATTGATCCAGGCTGCCCTCAGCACTTAATGTATCTCAGGAGCTCTGTTTCCCCTCTTTTTTTCAGCTATTAATACATCAACCGACTTTGTTAAAAAAAAAAATTCGCTAGGTCATTTTGTAGGACCGTTAGTGAAAAACAAAATAATTTATAAAAATTAACTAGGGATTAATATTTACAATGAAAGACTATTTTAATTGCAAAAATTGAAATATTATACATTTTACACATTTTTTAACCTAGGTGACGAAAATTATCAAACTTTAAAAGAGTGTCATTTGCAAACCAGTCAACCAGATGAGGTGAAACAAGTATCAATGGAAAGCTTGCTAAAAGGTGAATTGAATGAAACAATCAAAATAGGGATCCGATGAAAACAAAAAATGGAAAAATTACAGGACAACTAAATATATGAGAACCATAAAAAAGGTTTTGCCAAAAATTAATGTAAAAAGTCCTCATTATTAAAATAAATGAATGAAATTGGGAAATGTTGAGTTTTCCCTACAACAAAATATCAAAGCAGTATAAGAGCTACCAAAGCAATATGGCGGCACTTTTGAACATACATGAGATATCATTTTTTTGATTAATCCTTCTCAGAGACTAAAACAATGTAAAACAATGTAGAGTTAAAAATGAATATTTAACATAATTTTTATATTAAACAATCAACTATATAACACAAAATACGAATGATATGTTTGTAAATATTTTATTAATAATAATAAAATTTCAAAACGATATGAAACTATTGATATATTATGATATGATTGTCAAGTAAGGATAAGGGGTCTGTCGAGAGTTCCACTCTTAAATGTTCACAAAGGATATTGTAATTTCAAAAGCATTTATCAATCACAATCACAATTTTTTAATAATAATAATAATCCATCGACATTAGGGAGTATCATATTAAGTCAGTTTAAACTATTAAACTTTCGAGTTCCATGAAGGAATTATTTAAAACCGCGTATTATTTTGCACATTTTGCCAAAAGCTAAAGAGATTTCAATTAATATGTTTTTAATTAATTTAAATAAAACATATTATATGCCGATTGAACTATATATATATATTAAAAAATAAGTGAAATGTGGATAAGGTAATTTTAACATGATCAATTGATTTGTAATTATTTATGTATTTTTTTTGAAAAAATACCTGTAATCCATGATTGATCATGTCCTGGGAACAAGCTTCATCAGATGTCCTCACTTAGCTGGTTGGTTGGACAGGGTCATGTTCTATTGGGGTCTCATGAAAGACAGTTCCATTCGACACATTTGCTGTGCTCAGAATCAGAAAGCGGACTGCCTGTCAAAGGAGGGTCTGCTTCTTGCTACAAGTACCTGGTCTTTGAAGATATCATATGGTGAAAATTCCTGCCTCATCCAGGATTTCTCTATCCCTGGATCATGACTCTCCTATGGTTATTCACAGTGATATTTGTACATGTCAGATGTTTTTTGGAATTTCTCTTTTGAATTCCATTCCATCAATGGGGAATCAATCCTTAGGTTGTGATATCAATCTTGTCTTCAAAATCAAGATCCTCTAGCTTTAGATAACTGTTTTTTTGTACTATCTGAATCTTTATATATATCTCAATATAATACAATGATGCTTTTTCGTTCTTAAAAAATAAATTCAAAAATAACATATAATATAAAATTTTATTCACTAGATAATTTGGGAATGATACAAAGTTAGATTAAGGATAGTGGATCTATGAATATCTATAAATATTTTATTATGAATTATTAAGGAATCATGCAGGTTTGAAGTAATTTTCAAAATTATCTTTGATTTCTTCACGAAAGAGTATATGCCAGAAAAATATTATATTTTTAAGTATAAAAAGCAACATTTTCTAGATTTATTATTCAAGATTAAAAACTTAAAAAAAAAAAGTCAAATAGGTTTAGCCTTTTGCAATGAAAATGAGAAGTTGTTATTTTCATCACCCAAGTTGGAATCCCACTTGTGGCATGTTTGCCCCTTGTGGGGCATTGGAGAGGTACTAGCAATCTCATCCTCACTTAAGTTCTTAAGGATGTGACAAGGTGTTTCTAAGCATTTTAGTTTGAAGCGTTAGCTTAATCAATTAAATCATCCACTTAACATGTTATTGATGGAGAGGTCATAACTTTGAATGAAAATGAGAAGTTGTTATTTTCATCACCCAAGTTGGATTCCCACTTGTGACATGTTTGCCCCTTGTGGGGTGTTGGAGACGTACTAGCAATCTCATCCTCACTTAAGTTCTTAAAGATGTGACAAGGTGTTTCTAAGAATTTTAGTTTGAAGGGTTAGCTTAATTGATTAAACCATCCACTCATAACATGTTATTGATGGAGAGGTCATAGCTTGCAGTTTCAAATACTCTGACATAATTCCTTAAAGCTACTTGTTTTGTTGTTGGCACTTGTGTTGTCCCTCATTCAAATATTTTGAAAAAGAGTGAGGAATCCCATGAGATTTTATGTATAGATACGTATAGATACATTTTTCACAAAAATATGTTTCCTTCACTCACCCATATATTGAACATTTCAAGTGAGAAAGTTGTCAATGCCCTACAAACTTCAAAGAATGATATTATTTACAAGCCAAAATATCAATTCATAAAACTCAACGAAACTAAATTTTGCAACGTCATTAGTTATTATTATAATTAATATATAATAATTAATATATATATATATATATAATATTAGATATAAAAAACACAAACAAGTTAAATGTATATTTTTTTTTAACAAGGTCGGGTAGTTTATATATTACCAAAATCTTTGATGGAGCAAGCTCCTATTACAAAAGATTGTACCATGAAAAACCTCTAAGCCATGAGAAAGGAACAAAGTCTCTTCTCCTAGGCTTGTGTCCAGGACTTCATGAGTTTGTATGTGTATTCTAGTGTACTGCCTAACAAACTGACCTACTAGAAAGAGAATTTTGCATGTCATGGCCTCTCTGACAACTTTTCAAGGCTTGCACACTAGTTTCTCCTAATTTGACTGGTTCTTCTTGTTATAATTGCCCGAGTTCTCTCCTTCGTTGCTTGAAGAGTTCTCTCCTTCATTAGGTTGAATTCCATGTAGTTTGTTTTCTTGTTCATCCTTTGTCTTTTTTTTCTGCTTTGAATTTCAATGTGCATCTTTGATTTTGTGTTGCCTAAGATGCTTCTTCTTTTGCTGCTGCTATCCACTATCCTTTTGGCATAAACGGGAACTGTTGGCTGTGTCAACAGACGACGATGTTAGAGGATTAGCGGCCAAGATTAATTCGCAAAGATTGGGATCAGGGGATGTATAGTGGGGATGCGCTTATAGAAGAGGAGAGTGGAGGAGTCGTCATGACCATTGATGGTTGAGATCTACGGTCATCGAGAGCAAACAAATCTGCATGTTAACTGAGGAAAAGGCAGGATTAAACGTAGAGATGGTATATCAGGTAGATTTGATTATTCGAAGAACCATAAGTGGTAAAATGGAGGGGTCACCCAATTCTATTTTTCGGGCGACACATAGCATTAGAGGAGAGAGAGAAAACCACTTTTCGGGCGAGTAATCTCCGTGCTAGTTGTCCATCTGAAATCGGTGAGAGTCGTCTGATCCTATGTGTACAGATCAACGGTGGGGATGATTCGTGCAGATTTGAATGGTCAGGCTAATCAATGACCGTTGAATCGAGTGCTTGATCAACGATCCAGATTTGATCAGAGATCAGAGAAAGGAGGGAGCAAGGTTGCAGAAAGGGTTTTAGAGTGCAGGCCCGACAATAATAATAGATACAAATGAATGATTTTTTGAAGTCCGAATAAGGCGCACTTGCGGGTTTTTCCTTTGTAAACTGATAGAGCTGAAGTCCCTGCTAACGACAAATTTGAGGGGGGCCAATGTCTGGATATATCAGTCAGGAAGGAGGGCTGATATAATGAGAGGGAATGGGTGCTCATAAGGGATTTGTGCTCGCTGAGAGGAGGGAGATAAGGGAGTAAAGAGGTACGAAGTGAGCAAGCTAGATAAATAGAAGGGTGGCGGCTTAAGATGAAGTCTTCATGCAATAAAAAGGAAACATTGCTAGCTATTAGAGATGACGGGGAGGATCTTTGAAACTAAAGAATCACTATAATAACATGGAAAATGGAGATTTCCTCACTGAAATTGCTGTTGCAATTTTTGTGAATGTACCCTCTGTTCTTATAGTGCTTTATCTCAGCCCGAAACTTGCCTTCGATGAGATAGATTGCAACGTAGTTCTTATGACTAGGATCAGTGTCTTCATTCCTGTTGTTGCTCATACGAGAGTCTGAAGTCTCATGCTTTTTCCTTTTCTTTCCCATGTTTTCCTGGTCGTTGCTGCAGTGTTGTGTCCTTGTTGATTTATAATTGTTATTTTTTGATTTATTGCTCTTTTCATTGTGATTTTTCCTTTGAAATTGATTAGCTTTAGGCTTGTGGCTTTTGCTAGTTATTAAGGAACTGCACTATGGTATTCCTCCTGGTTTTCACGAGCATGCCCTTCATTTTTTTCCATTGCTTGGTTTGCAAAATAATCTGCCTGTTGATTGTGAATTCTCAATACATGTCTGTAGATTACATTGCTAGAGGCTTCCAAGTTCTTCCTGATTCTTCGAAAGATTTTGTCATGTGCTCATTGCTTGGTTTTTTGTTTCTTGCCATTACCTCTATTATTATGGATGAGTCTCCTATTATGACGGGACTTTGGATTTTTCTTTTTTTATTATTCTTGTTCCCATCAACAAGTTGTATGCTTCTGCCTTATTATTTGAGATTTGTCCCAAGCCCCATTCATAAGTGACATTTTCTTTCCCATCAGGATTGAGGATTATTCCCCCTACCCTCTCCTTTCCTGGATTATGCTTTGAAGCCCCATCAAATTATAGACAGTATCTATTTTGATTTTTCCTCCAGTTTGTCAGTTCCTCTTCACTCATTCTTATTTTCCATGTAACTCATGTGCTTGTCTTCCTCTGACCTCTTTGCCCATTATTATTTATTATGGCTTTGCTAAGCCAATCTCACTCTTCCTATTGAAGAGTTTGATAGTCTGTTGGAGGTGTTCCTTTGACATTGAGTATTTCAGAAGTTAGACCCCATGTCTTTGAAAGGGTCTTCCCTATCCTTGGAATTTGATTTTTGAAAATGCACTTGTTTCTTGTCAACCAAATTTGCCAACATAGAACCACTGGAATGCATTTCCATATCCTCTGAATTGTGGCTTTTTTCTTTGTTGTGTATGGGTAGGCTTTCTCAAAGGTTTGAAGAAAATCTGGCAAGGGATTTTCAAAATTTATTCTTATTTCCAAGGACTTATCAGCTGTTGCCAACATTCTTTGGCAAAGATACAATCTTGGAAAAGCTGTTGAATATTTTCTTCAGCCTACATGCATAATGGGCATCGTGTTGGACCTTGAAAGCCTTTTTTTCTTAAGTTTTCACTGGTCAATATTCTCCCTTTTAAAAGAGTCCAGATGAACATTTTTATCTTAGGCAAACTTTCTTATTTCCATGCTATTTTCCAAGAATTCCACTCTTGTTGATTTGGTTGTTCTTAAAGGATTTTATATCTAGTCTTAACGGTGTAATATCCACCACTTGGGTCCCAGAGATATTCATCTTCCTCATCATAGTGGATTGGCACTGCCCCTTTTAAGATCTGCCTGATTTTGCTCCATTGCCCTTCCAGGTCTGCCAGAATTGCTGAGATTTTCCAGTCTTGCCACTCCTTTTGGTTCCATAGAGAGATTGAGTGTAAAGTGTTGAAACCTTTACCTTTCATCCACTCTTGTATGTCTTCAATTTTTGAATGAGTCTGAAGTGGTTCTTTTCCCATGATTCTGTCCTCCCAAATTGAAATTGTTTTTCCATTGCTTGGGATTTTAGATATGTATCTACTCATTAATGGAATTGTTTTTTTGACCAGCTTCCAAACTTGGGTACATTGTCTTATTGGGATATTTCCATTAAGAAAATTTTCCCTGGTGCCATCCATATATTTTGATAAAAGAGTCTTTTTCCACCAGCTCTCTTTTCCTGTAATTAGTCTCCATACTATTTTCATTCCCAGAGCCGCATTCATGAGCCCAGGTATCCGTACTGATAATCCTCCTTGTTCATAAGGGAGAACTACTTGCTCCTACCTAACCAGGCTATATTTTTTGTTTTCTTGCTTCCCCCCTTGCCACAAAAAACTTCTTAAGATTAAATCCATTTGTTTATGGGCACTTGCTGGAGCCATGATTATTACATATTGGTAGATAGGTAGTGCTACAAGGAGTGCATTGATTAGTATTACCCTTCCTACCATGTTCAGCCACATCATACCCCAGCTTCGTATTTTGTTTTTCATTTTTTCAATTTATTTAGTCCGTAATTCTGTCTTCACATTCTCTTTTGAGATTGGAAGTCCCAGATAGAAGAAGTGTGTCCTTTTTTCCTGTATAGGGATATCTAAGATTTGTGAGATCCTTTACGTAGTTCTTGGGGGGGTATTCCATCCATATATCCTGCATTTTGCATTGTTTAATAGCTCACCTAAAACCTGTAAAAAATCATCCAATTTTTTTTTAAACCTCCTTGCTATTATCGTTGAAGCCCTCCCAGTAGTAATGTATCATCAACGAATAGTGAGTGGTTTATTGTCTTAACTCCTTTTGCTATTCTGATCCCTGTGCTGTTTTTTTTTCCTTTATTCGATTTTCCAAAGCCCTGCTTAAAGTTTCCATCATTATAATATATAGGAAGGGAGAGAGAGGACAACCTTGCCTAAGGCCTCTTGTGCTTTGAAAGAAGTCACTAGGCCTTCCATTTATGAGGGGGGAAATCCAAGAAGTAGAAATGCATGCTTGTATGACTTCTATTATATCTCTTGAGAAACCCAGTTTTTGGAGGACAAACATTAAATATGGACGGTTGACCCTGTCAAATGCATTAGCCATATCTAGCTTGATTATGAGGCCTTTCTCTTGCCTTAGCCTATTAGAGTGTATAGCTTCCTGTACAATAGTTACATTATCTATGATTTGTTTGTTGGGTACAAAACCTCCTTGGTTTTCAGATATGATTATTGGAAGTACTTTCTTGATTCTATTTGCAATTATTTTTGTTATTATCTTATAAGAAGAATTGCAAAGAGATACAGGGCGAAACTTGTTCAAAGTTGAGGGGTTTGCTTCCCTTGGGATTAGAGCAAGATAAGAAGATTTTGTGTTGCCTCCTTTTTTTTTGAAGACATTCTTCACCATTCTTAAGAAATCCTTTCTGATGGTAGAGACCTATAGAATGCCATTGTGAAACCATCTGGCCCTGGGCCTTTGTCTGGATGCAAGCTCCATATGGCCACCACTACCTCTTCTTCTGTGGGATCCTTGCACATTGTAGCATTTTTTTCTCTTTTTTTTGTGTGTACTTTAAGAAATCTTCACTCTCAGCCATTTCTCCATTGGCCAAGAGTAAGTTTTTAAAGTGTTGATAGGCTGCTTTTTTTATTTCCTCCACACCTTTGACCTCTTGGCTTTCGACTTGAGTTTTTTCTATTTGGTTTCTTTCCCTTCTTATTTTCATTGTGTTGTGGAAAAATGATTTGTTTTTGTCCCCTGCCTTGAGCCACAAACTTCTGGATTTCAATCTTGCCACTTCTTCTTCTTTCCTATTTTCCCTATATATTTCCCAAAATATTTCCTTCTCTCTTCGATAATCTTGCATGCCTCCTTCTCTATTTTCTTTTTTCAGTTTACATGCTTTCCATTTTCTGCTGTAACTCTTTTTTATTTTCTTTTCTTTTTTAATTTCATTTGCTCTTGCCCATTCCTTTTATTTGGTTCCTGCAGTTTTTAATTTTGTTTCTCAAATATACTGATCCTGTTACTCTTGGTTCCCATGCTTCCTTGACTAGTTCACTGATTTCTGTGTTGCTGTCCCAAGTTGAATTGTATCTCAACGGGAGCGGACCCTGGTTTTCCATTTTTCCCATGACTATTGTCACTAGTTTATGGTCAGATGCGGTGGTGTGTAAAATTTTTGATTTTATGGAGCTATGCACTGCTACTATGTTTTCTTGTATCAGAATTCTATCCAGCCTTTCTTTTATGTTGCTTTTGCCCACTCTTTTGTTGCTCCAAGTGTATTTACCGTTGCTTGGCGGGATGTCTATTAAATTGTGTTGTTCCATTATTTCTTCTAGAATATCCCTGGATGGGTCAGTGTGGTATGTTCCTCCAAACTTTTCTTCTATACTTCTTACCAAGTTTAATTCTCCTCCTAGAATTACTTTCCCATCTTGTATTTCTTTTAGTGCTTCTTTTAAGGTGGTCCAACATTGCTTTTCTTCCTTGTAGTGATTTGGGCCATATATATTTATAACAATGTACCTCTCTTTTGTGCTAATTTGCATTAGATCCATTTGGATCCAATGTTGGTCTTTTTTGTATTTTATTAACTCCCAGGTTCCTTTATTCCATATTGTGCAAATACCTCCAGATGCTCCTATTGCCTGTATTGCTTCCCCTTCATAATTTCTGATTTTTTTTTTTGATATTTTCACTTTCTTGGTTGTTTGTTTTTGTCTCCTAAATCATAAGGATATCTGGGTTTTGTTTTTCTAGAATGTCTGTTATGGCATTTTCTTTGACAAATGATCCCATTCCTCTAGAATTCTAGGAGACCACTATCATTATTTATTTGTTGGGTGGTGCATGGCTCCTTTCCCTCTTTGCTGGCTCTTTTCATTGTTTCCTCTGCTCCTTCGTATGAAGGCTTCCATAGGTTGCTGCATTCCTAATTCCATTTTGTTTGCTACTGCTTCATCCCTAAGTTCTTTGTTTGTCTCTCTTCCTGCTTTTTTTTATATTCTACATTTGGGGGTGCTTCCTTTAACTGTTTTCTGGTTAGAATTCTATCTACTGGGGGGAGGGGTGTGAGAGTTTGATACCAGAGGGGATGAGGGGGGGTTGAGGGTATGTAGTGGGGATCTGGATCTTGGTCCAGGGGATGGGGGAGATGAAGGATCCAGAGGCTCAAAAGGATTAAGGCTAGGAAGGATATTATTATCTTCTTTGGGTAATGAGGGATGGAGATCAGAGGATGTAGAGGGCTGCGAGGAAGATAAATTTGGTTATTTGTGGACTGTCTTCTTTCTTTTAACCTATTCCCATTTATTTTCCAGATCTTCACTCTTTTCATTTTCATTTTCTTTTTTTTTGTACATCTACTTGTAAAATGGCCATATTTGTGACATACCTTGCATTTGAAGGGGATTTGTTCATAATCCAGCTGTTGTATGTGCGTCCACCTGGTCCAATTTGATTTTGATAGCTTATAATAGCCCTTTCCCAAGATCCACTTCTACACAGATTCAGGCGAATGTATGCATATTTTCCTTTGGGTCGCATCTGTCTATATATTTCCCAACTGCGTTTCCTATGGCTTTGACTGAATCATCCCCCCAAGAGTGAAGGGGACGGTGTGGAAATCTAACCCAGATGGGGACGACATTGGGTACATCCATTTCTGGGTCGAAATCTGGTATCCATCTGTTTAGATAAAAACCCCTTGTATCCATAAAATAAGGTCGATTCCAAAAAATCAGATCTTGATCCTCCTTGGTTTCAAAGTGAAAGGTATAGTAACCTCTTCCATAAAACCTTATTGAGATTTTTCCATCTATTGACGCAACCCAGTTCCTTTCTACCCATTTTTGCACAGTTTTGGGCGGTGACCATAACCCCGTAAACTGCCCCACTAGTCCACGCTCCGCCAGAGAAAGTGCTGCTCTACGGGAAAGGGCAGGAGGATGTGAGATTTTAGGAATGTCTTCCAATCTTTTAACAAATTTGGTGACTGATGGTATGTTCTTTACTGGGCCCATTGCAGAGATGAGAGAGGCAAAAGCTTTTGTTGTTCCTTCATTTTCTTGTTGTTGATCTCGGAGAGGCTCTCCATCTTCTGATGTGTCCATGGTGCTCAAACCCCCGCAGTAGGATGCCATTGAGGGGAAGCTGCGAGCAGTTGCGAGCTTCTTGCGACATTCGCTGGCTAGGGTTGGGTAGCTCCTTAAACAAGCAATATTTTTTCCTTTCCCATCCAAAATCTACTATTGAGACAATGATACTACATGTTGTTCAGAAAAGAGCCCTTACCTAATAGGAAGACTCTTCAAAGTAAAACAAATCATGATAGCTTGAAGTACCATTTGGAGCAACAATTATCTTAAGAAGAGCAACAAAAATGGGTTACAACAAGTTAAATGGATACATGCAGACAGATTACGAGCATCTATTATAACAAAACTGTGGCTAATGACTCATTTTCAAATTGTGTTGAGTTCTGATGAAACTTGGGAATTTTATTAAGAGAAGTTCAACAATCTTCATCATAATGTCCAACTTTGTTACATCTACAACACATAAATTGGTGAAGAATTTACTCTGATAAACTTTACATGAGAATCTTGAAAATGTTGAAATATTAGTTGATGTGTATAATTGCAATAATATTCGTGAACATGTGATCATAATAATGGAAGGGATTGGGGTGACATTTAACAAGTAATACTTTTCTCATATGTAATATTGGATATTTTACATGCTCATAATAAGTTTGTTTTTCATATTAATCACATAGTGTATATATGGTCAACGTTTCAAACTAACTAATATGGTTTATCCACAGAAAAAATGGTGAAAAAATAAATCTTACAAAAGTTTAAATAGCAGAGGGACATCCTTGCCCGGAATTAGCCTTGTGTTTATAATACCTTGGGGTTTTATTCCCTTGTGTTTTTAATCCCTTGGGTTTATAATATCAATCCCTTGGGTTTATCAATCATGGTCAACCATGGTCCAACGTTACAGTGACAAATATTTTCTCAATATGAAAAGAAACCAATGTCACATTGTTACAAGGATTGTCTCTATATGAAAATCAACCATGGTCAACCATCTTCCAAGGTCACATTGTGTCAAAGATTGTCTCAATATGAAAATCAACCATGGTCAACCATAGTCAGTGACCATGTGAGATTGTAACAAAGATTTTCTCTTGCTCCAACATCACATTGTGAGAACCATGTTCATCCATGTTCAACCATGGTCAACCATGGCCAACCTTTGTTCAACGTCGCATTATGCGAAAGGTTGTCTCAATATGAAAATCAATCATGGTAAACCATAATCCAACGTCGCATTGTGACAAGGATTGTGTCAATATGAAAATCAACTGTGGTCAACCATGGTCAAACATGTTTATTTAAGGGTTTATAATATTTATCTTAGGGTTTATATACCTTGGGTTTATAATATTTATCCCTTGGGATTAATATTATTCCCTTGAGTTTATCATCCCTTGGGTTTTTAGTCTCAATCCCTTGGGTTTATATTATATATCTTAGAATTTATATATCTTGGGTTTAATATTATTGCCTTGGGTTTATAATATGTTGCAGGTTTAGAATTAATCCTTTGGGTTTAAAATATCAATCTCTTGGTTTTATCAATCTAAGGGTTCATATCCGTTCAATTTATCAATCGCTTGGTCCAATGTCACATTCTGACAACCATGGTCGTCCATGGTC
Source organism: Pinus taeda (assembly GCA_000404065.3). Taxonomy (NCBI): domain Eukaryota; kingdom Viridiplantae; phylum Streptophyta; class Pinopsida; order Pinales; family Pinaceae; genus Pinus; species Pinus taeda. Next base: position 81,777 of record APFE030317351.1, on the reverse strand, counting down.
AACCATGGTCCAACGTCGCACTGTGACAAAGATTATCTCAATATGAAAATAAATCATTTTCCAATATTGCATTGTGCCAAAGGTTGTCTCAATATGAAAATCAATCATAGCCAACCATCATCCAGCTTCACATTGTGACAAAATTGTGTCGATATGAAAATCACTTGTGCTTAATCATGGTCAACCATGTTTATTTTAGGGTTTATAATATTTATCCCTATGGTTTAATATTATACCCTTGGGTTTATAATCCCTTGGGTTTATAATATTTATCCCTTAGGTTTAATATTATTCCCTTGGTTTTATAATACCTTGGGCTTTTAGAATTAATCCCTTAGGTTTATAATATTAATCCCTTGGGTTTATCAATCTAAGGGTTCATATTCTCAGGGTATAATATTATTCATAAGGTTTATAGTATTAATCATAGGGTTTAATATAAGTCCCTTAGGTTTATAATCATGGTCAACCATGCACAACCATGGTCCAATGTCACATTGTGACAAATATTGTCTCAATATGAAAATCAACAATGGTTAACCATGATCAAATATCGCATTGTCACAAAGATCATCTCTATATGAAAATCAACCATGGTAAAACATGGTCAACCATGTTTATTTTAGGGTTTATATACCTTGAGTTTATAATATTTGTCCTTTGACTTTAATATTATTCCCTTGGGATTTTAGTATTAATCCCTTCGATTTATTAATCCAAGGGTTCATATTCCTAGCGTATATTATTACTCAAATGTTTTATAATATTAATCTTTGGGTTTAATATTAATCTTTGTGTTTATAAGCATTGTCAACCATGGTCCAACATCACATTGGTACAAAGATTTTCTCAATATGACAATAAAAAATGGTCTTATGCCTCATTTTTACCAATATTGTCTCCATATGAAAATCAATCATGGTCAACCATGGTCCAACATCGCATTGTGACAAAGATTGCCTCATTATGAAAATCAATTATGCTCAAACATGATTGTTTTAGGATTTATAATATTTATCTTAGGGTTTATATACCTTGAGTTTACAATATTATTCCCTTAGATTTAATCTTATTTCCTTGGGTTTATAATCCCTTGAGTTTTTAGTGTATATCTCATGTGTTTATTATTTCCCTAGACTTATAATATCAATCCCTTGTGTTTATTAATCTAAGGATTCATATTCATAGAGAATAATGTTATTCATAGGTTTTTAATATTACTATTTAATAATAATCAATATAAATTATAAAA
>APFE030317351.1:60545-80505 GCA_000404065.3 Pinus taeda | reverse complement strand
ATAATATAATTTACCACCAAACTGTGAAACCCATATATTCCATACACCGACTCCAGAAAATGTACGTAACAGTGGACTTTTAGGAAATTGTAACATGAAGTTTCCTCTTTTAACTTTATGTCACTAACGTTCATTGAATATATCCCACGTGGCATGGGTGGAATATATTTGATGTGTATATCTCGTTGGATCATTGAAACTTCCCGTGATTTGTGGCATAGAGAAGGACCTTCTTGTTCACTAAGTACACCTATTTTGACATATTTAGCCCTGATGTTTGATAAATTGAGGATTAAGAGAAATTTAAAAATGACTTTTAACAAATATGTGAAAAGTTTAAGTTTAACAAGTTATAAAATTAAATTATTTGGTAAGACATCAATTTTTTTTTGAAAAAATCTGGGAATTATTACCTTTACCAAAATATGTTGATTGGGTTAATGTTCATTGAGTATATATTAAAATAGTGTGGAGATTATTAATAGTCTCTAGGTTTGGAGTATGATGACACAATATTTTAATTAATTCATTGCACATTGGAAGGAGTCTTGGGTTTATAAGCTATTTAGAGGATTATTGTTCATTGAATTTGAAATGAATTTTTTTGGATTTTTAAATAGTTTCTTTAATTTTTTTTGTAAGGTAATAAGTTAAATAAATTAGACTCAAAAAGATGATTATTAGAGAATAAAATTATAAATACAATTGTTTGAGGGAAATTTTTAAGAATCACTTAAATTTATATGTATAATAATGGCGAATTCCCATGATAATACACAGGATGGGAGGCGATTTATCTCATATATATTATATATATATATATATATATATATATATATTTTGGCGAATTTCTCACCAGATTATATTATCTTGTAAAGTCATGGCGAATCTTTCACTGAATAATAAAACATTGTGAAGTCTTAGCGAATGTTTTGTTAAAGTATGAAACCATATATTAATAAAACATATTCATTAAACTGTAATATAATAACATACTTGTTTGGAAAAAAGAAACATAATTTTCACTTCCTACAAACAATGTTGCAAGTTTTAGTGGCCATGTTTGTCATGGTAGGAGAGATTAATGTTTTCTTTACCACTTTTGCCAAGCTATCAAATTTCTTTCTTATTCCATAGACTCTAACTACGAGATAAGAAAAACACATCAAGTTTCTTTATCCCAACACGTCAACAAGTAGCAAGCCCCAACTATATAATATAATGAAGTAGTAGGTATCCCAAAGGCCTAAAGAGGATCTAATGGAAAGAAGTGGCAGTTGTGAAGCCTTCCAATCAATACATAAATATATAAATGTAGATTTATTATTATTTTAATTGGAAATCTTCAATTAAATAATAAAATTTAATTACATCTCCCCCAATCTAAATTTCTTATTAGCATAATTCACTACCTTCATACCATTTTTTAACAACGTTGTAACATGTGGATTAATTTCCTTTTTGGTGCACAATCTCTGCCTTTTAGGACAATATGGTGCAATGACCCAACCCCTACAAATCATTACGACAAGCTAAGAATAACAGAGAAGATGAAAGGTTGTACAAACCAGCACAATTTTCAAACAACTCATCTGATGCAAGCTAGGCCTGCAATACCAAGGATTGTCTAATCACCACGCATATAAGAATGCATTTCCTCCATTTTCCCAATAAACTAAATCTGGCAATCTCAACTTTTCAAATCAGAAGCTCATAGGATTTATAAACCTGAATCCATAATCAAATTCTTACAACATTCAAGCTCCATTAAAGTACGTATGCCCCCCCATTATAACTCGCCTTTGAATCGAGTCAATGTATTCAGTCTCAGACCTACGCCTTCACACACCATCCATACAATTACAGTGCTATGCTATTTTCATTGTACAATTTACTCATATGCCATCAATGCAACAGGATTTTCATAAGAACCGGTTAATTTTAAATAATCGTGCATTTTCTACTTACCATTTACCGCTTGCCCATTACCTCTCAACAACCATCTGGTTATTAAAAGCCCTTCAATGGTTACAGGGCCACGAGCATGTATCCGTATTATTCCAACCTCAACACCCAGACCAAAGTGAGCTCCATCACAAAGTGTATACTCGCCTTATGAAATAAAGTTCAACGCCAATTCAATTCTGTTGTAATCGATCTCAATCGAATGGGGTTTCAATTCCAGCTATAGGATTGATGCAGACTTCAACGTATCCAATAGTCAATTGTCGATAATGATTGCGCCCTTCAAAATCCCTTTGAATTTTCTGTGTAGTGCCTCACAGTTCCATGTTCGATGCGCCTTCAATACTAAACAAATTATCAAATGCATTAGGACTGCTCAACAACACCTCTGCAAATTCATAATTTCCCCCCCAAAGAATCCAAACTCACGCCTTCGTGGTTAATATGGAGTGCTCCTGATCTTGTAATCTCATCATAAGTAAATAGAATAACTCTGTCTACCGCAAACAACTATGAAACAATCAATGAAAAAACAACACCGCACTCCTCCGATCCCAGCGTATTCCACACACGCACCCACGCAGTATCAAATTGATACCAACTCTTCAACCCTCAGAATAATGGTGCAATGTATGGTCACTGTCTCCCCAACTGGCGAGGGTGTTCGGGGTCGCATGGGTTCCAATATCAATATTAACTGGACTGGCTGCTCGAAGAATGCCGTGAACTGTTCCGTGGAGATTGTAGCATCAGAGATCGTGCCTGTGATTCAACAGCCTCTATCCACGCTTCGTTAAACTAATGATCGACCTCTATCCAATCTATTCAACGATTTAATACACATCAAATGACTACTCAACGATTCAACACATATGAGCTTAACACGGCTCAATACACAGTTCATTAAATTATTGGATGCATGTCTTCAATTTAACATAAAATCAATGATTCATAAGTACGTTGAGAGGAAAATTTAATAATACTTCTTAGGCACGCCCCTCCTCCTCCTGAGAGCTTAGCTGCCTGTTTATTTATAATAATAATGGATACATACATAAGGGATAGGTCTTCTCAGACCTTATCTTTACAAAAGCAAGCTTTTTCCATTTTACATAATGATTTAAAGTGTGAAGCTTTATTCCCCATTTTTATCCTAATTTTCACTGGAAAAAAAAAAAAAAAAACATAGAAATTCTATCCCAATTCTTTTTCCTAACTATTCTCTCATATCCTTTTATTTAGAAAAAGAATATTTACATAATCTTCACTTCCTAAATAACAAAATATTTAAAATTATCACACCCCCCTTTTATCACATATTTAAAAATGAAGATGGTCTTGATGCTCCTGCATCATACACCCAACCTTAAAATTAATCATGATCCCCTGATCATGTGTTCGGATCTATGTTTGCCTGGATCCCATATCTTGTGTTGCAACTTTCCATTTGTCGCTGCTTCTATCTGTTGTTCTTCTCCAGGTCTCCACACTTTATGCTGCATTGCTCCACTAGCTGCACTCTCACAATCTTCTGTTGTGTTTCTTTTGCTGCTTCCTTTTTGTTTTATCGCTGCTGGCCTCTTTCAGGATACTTTGGTCATCATCCGCCTCATCAGTTCAATTTCTTTGTCTAGCAGATTTTCTCCAGCATCTTTATTAAGACCTGTACTCAAAAAACAATTGTTAGAAAAAAAAATATAAGGCATCAGTGCCTTGTACTCCTTTGCCAGCATTTCAATACACTGTTCTGAATCCTCCTCCACTATCAGCACATCAGTATGCTAATCCAAACTTTCCAAAGAATCCTCTGAAGAATTGTCAAGACTGTCAACCAATCTTCCTCTCATATCATCTGCTTCCATGATATCTTCTCCCTCTTGTTCACTGCACTGAACTTTTTCTTTTGCAATCTCCCTGTCATATTGTGGATTCTCCAACAAATATTCTAACAATGCAATTTCTCTGTAGCATTGCTGAAGCATATCATCATCACTTGCATTCATACATAAACTTTCAGTTTGCACAAAATGTTCAACAGTATCAGCTGTTACTTCCCTTATCTGTGCTTCAGACTGATTCTCTTCTCCAACATCCACAAGAACTTCCTCTTGTACTGTAACAGTTTCACAAGAGTTCACATTATCCAGCTCATCTGGATCTTCCCAATAATTCAAGAAATCATCAATAATCTCCTCCTCTGTTTCACCAATGGAAACCTCCTCTGCACCTGCAAACATACACAACTCATCAGTTTTAAAACTACAAGACTTTTTAGTCCTGACTTCTTCCTTCAACACTTTCCTTTTAATATATCTGCATGTGGGATTTTCAAACTTTATCTATGGCACAAGAACTCTAAGTCCCTTTTTCAACAAGGCAATCACAATTTGCCTCAACCTCCTCTGCAATTTTCGCCAAATCACTCTCTTTCCCTTCCGTGGAAAGAGCCATTTTCCTTTCTGATTTTCCTGCTCTTGTAGCCATTCTTCTAGTACCTGCAACTGTACCTTTATTTATGCAATCTCTCTTTCTCAAACCTCTGCAGTCATCTCATCCCTGTGGCATTTCTCTGAACCTCTTCATCCTCATTTTCCTCCAGAATAACTCCTTCTGCCTCTGGCAGACTGCTTCCTCATGAGTTTCTCACTCGCCATGAGTTGTACTAGCCTCTGCAACAACAATCTCTCTTGTTGCCACTTACCTCACCAAGCTCTTCTCACTCAGTCTTTTGGCAAGTACTGGTTCACTGCCTCTGGAACCTCTTGAGCACTCCTCTGCTCTCTCTAGGCTATCTCTTCAACTCACCTTCTTCTTCAAGACACTGAACTTGTCCTCCTTATCCAGCCTTTAGCTGAATGCCAGGTTCATTGCCACCTTCTCTTCAACCATAAACTTAAATCATAAATTTCAGATCAAAATCATCTCACCTTTAAGATCTTGCATGATCTTGTCCTCTTTCCATTTATGCAATCTTCTTCACTGCATTTGTGTATGCTTGCACATCAAATTTAAAAATATGATCTTTCTTTCAATCATTCACCACACTTCAAAAACACACTTTAGTTTTCAACTGTACTCATTCAGAAAAAAAATATCTTCAACAGAGTGTTCTAGCTCTGATACCACCTGATGCAAGTCAGGCTTGCAATACCCAGGATTTTCTAATCACCACACATATAAGAATGCATTTCCTCCATTTTCCTAATAAACTAAATCTGGCAATCTCAACTTTTCAAATCAGAAGCTCATAGGATTTAGAAATCTGAATCCATAATCAAATTCTTTCAACATTCAAGCTCCATTAAAGTACCTCTGCCCCCCCATTATAACTCGCCTTTGAATCGAGTCATTGTATTCAGTCTCAGACCTGCGCCTTCACACACCATCCATACAATTACAGTGCTATGATATTTTCGTTGTACAATTTACTCATATGCCATCAATACAACAGGATTTTCATAAGAACCGATGAATTTTAAATAATCGTGCATTTTCTACTTTCCATTTACCACTTGCCCATTACCTCTCAACAACCATCTGGTTATTAAAAGCCCTTCAACGCTTACAGGGCCACGAGCATGTATCCATATTATTCCAACCTCAACACCCAGATCAAAGTGAGCTCCATCACAAAGTGTATACTTGCCTTATGAAATAAAGTTCAACACCAATTCATTCTGTTGTAATCGATCTCAATCGAATGGGGTTTCGATTCCAGCTATAGGATTGATGCAGACTTCAACGTATTCAATAGTCAATTTCCGATAATGATTGCACCCTTCAAAATCCCTTTGAATTTTCTGTGTAGTGCCTCACAGTTCCATGTTCGATGCGCCTTCAATACTAAACAAATTATCAAATGCATTAAGACTGCTCAACAACACCTCTGCAAATTCATAATTTCCCCCCCAAAGAATCCAAACTCACGCCTTCGTGGTTAAGATGGAGTGCGCCTGATCTTGTAATCTCAGCATAAGTAAATAGCATAACTCTGTCTACCACAAACAACTATGAAACAATCAATGAAAAAACAACGTCGCACTCCTCCGATCCCAGCGTATTCGACACACGCACCCATGCAGTATCAAATTGATACCAACTCTTCAACCCTCAGAATAATGGTGCAATGTATGGTCACTGTCTCCCCAACCGGCGAGGGTGTTCGGGGTCGCATAGGTTCCAATAACAATATTAACTGGACTGGCTGCTCGAAGAATCCCGTGAACTGTTCCGTGGAGATTGTAACATCAGAGATCGTGCTTGTGATTCAACGACCTCTATCCACGCTTCGTTAAACTAATGATCGACCTCTATCCAATCTATTCAACGATTTAATACACAGCAAATGACTACTCAACGATTCAACACATATGAGCTTAACACGGCTCAATACACAGTTCATTAAATTATTGGAAGCATGCCTTCAATTTAACAGAAAATCGATGATTCATAAGTACACTGAGAGGAAAATTTAATAATACTTCTTAGGCACGCCCCTCCTCCTCCTGAGAGCTTAGCTGCCTGTTTATTTATAATAATAATGGATACATACATAAGGGATAGGTCTTCTCATACCTTATCTTTACAAATGAAGATGGTCTTGATGCTCCTGCATCATCATCCAAGATCAGTGCCTTCATTTTTTCATGAAGATATCATATTGAGAATGTTTGAAAAATGGCGGGAAATCTAGGTAGCAATTATCTCTCCTTAAGATTTTGTGAAGTGACTAAATGTAGCTTTAACCATTCACCTTAAGATTTTATTTTTTTTAAATATAATTTCCTAAGTCTATTTAATATCTTCATTATCATAAAAACCAACCTATATCCATCTTAACTCCACATCTACCACTCTTAGAGGGATGAAATCTATTTATCCCTCCCACTGGTAGTCCCGGAATTAAGATGGATCTGAGGTGATAAAATTTCCCCTTTAAATAATCTATGCTCACTTGAATACCATGGTATTACCATGGGTTATCATAAACCGGGAGCTTAAAAATACTATTAGTAATTTATAAAAATTAATAAAATTATTAATTGATTTTTATTTTATTTGTTTATTTTAACCAAGTTAAAATGTTTAAGTGACATAAAATTACAAGATCCATTTTTACTCTTGATCTACCAAGCCCCGAGAGGGGTCAAATATTTTTTTCACTCTATGATAGTTTGCATATCACGATATTTGATCCAGAGTAAAGATGGATCTATGCTAGTTTAATTCCCCCCTTTAAATAGGCTGCATTCCATATGAATACCATGAGTCAATACCATGTGTCATCCTTATATTTATTAATACTATTATTAGGGTTATTGTTTTTTTGCATGGTATTATAATAATTTGGCCCATAGGCTTCACTTAAATATAACACATTTTTTGAGTGTCCGTGAATATAAGGTGGCTTATGGAGTAAATATAAAAAATGTTTTATTGATTTACCATACCTCTTGTTTATTTATATTTTTATTAATTTACCATACCTCTTTTATAAATATGGTATTTGGCCCATAGGATTCAATTAAATAAAACCTCTTTTTTTAGCCTTCTTAAATAGAAAGAGGGTTATGGATTAAATATAGAAAGAGGTTTTATTTATTTACCATACCTATAGTTTATTTATATTTTTATTTATTTACCATACTTTTGAAGTATAAAAAGAGGTTTTATTTATTTACCATACCTCCATTTTATTTATATTTTTATTTAGTTACATGCTTGCGTGTTCATAAATATAAGGTGACATATGGAGTAAATATAAAAAAATGTTTTATTTATTTACCATACGTCTCGTTTATTTATATTTTTATTAATTTACCATAACTCTTTTATAAATATGGTATTTGGTCCATAGGATTCACTTAAATGAAACCTTGTTTTTGAGCCTTCTTAAATAGAAAGAGGGTTATGGACTAAATATAAAAAGAGGTTTTATTTATTTACCATACCTTTAGTTTATTTGTATTTTTATTTATTTACCATACCTTTGGAGTAAGTATAAAAAGAGCTTTTATTTATTTACCATACCTCCACTATATTTTTATTTTTATTTATAACTATCATAAATATATTTTCTTGAAAATGAGGGTGAATGGAAGATTGTAACTCCTAATTTCAAGGGCTAAATTTACTTTTTTTACCCTCTCCCTTAAAATAAGGTGGGATAACCTCCATACCTAATTTTTATAAAATAAATTTGAGGTGATTTGTAACAATGTACTATGATACAAAATATTCGCCCAATAAAAATATAAATCCCCTTAAGTTAGCCCAAAAGCCCTAAAATTTTCCATGAATTGCTTAAAAAAACATGAGAAGCAATATTGACTAAGATGTCTAAGCTTCTATTTAAAAAATGTGGCACAAATATTAACACATTATTTCCCCTTCTTGCGTGTGTTATTTGTTTTTATTGAGAACCTATTTAAAACAACTAACTACCACAAACTTATAAATTAAATGGTTGGTAAATACTAATAGGCATCAAAACACTTACCTCATGATACATATCACATTGGCCTCAAAATTTCTAGCTACTCGTATTTGATCAATGCTGAAATCGTGTAATTACGTAGATAATAAAGCGTAATGAATTCTATAATGAAGCATGTTTCTCTATAGTTCATGTTAAAAATTGTTACAAATGGATTGGGTTGAAATTGGTAATTGTAAATTTTTATTCCAATATTGAGTTAAAAAATGGTTATAATTAACATGAATTAAATTATTTTTTACCAAGAAATATGTCAAAATTTTAATAAAAAAATTATAATTTTAAATTTACAATAAAATAATAATTGTATCACAAGCTATTTGATTGTTATAATTCAAACTTAAATTCCAAATAAATTCTTACTTAAATTAATACATGTTGGATAAATCATAGTATGGTGGACTTTGACAGCGACACAAGCATGGTGGACTTTGACAACGACACAAGCATCGTGGCTGAAGAAATGACATGGTGGGTCGCATACAACAACTCCAAGGGGTTCTTATTCATGAGGTGTATATCACTTAGTATGTGTGGGGTTTAGTTCTTCAAATCTCATAGGGAATATTGAGGATGGGAGATACATATGGAGTGGATAAAGGGGTGTCTAGGCTTGAACAATCCTCACACAATCTTGGTGACAACATCCTAAAATAGGCAGATCATTCTTTTATCCAACATTGAGGCCCGCTCTGACTGGTTCAAATTCACTTGTGTTATGTTTCTTGACTTGAATACGATTAAATAACACTTAAATAGAGAGGATCAATGCACACTAAGTTTGGCTACTTGCCCATGCACAACCAATAGAAAAGTAACTCTCCTTTTGTTCTAGTTAACTAAACCAAAAATAGAGTCGTAGGGTTTAAAATAGATTTAGAACCAATAATACAATTAACTAAGGATAAGATAAAAAAAATGAAAGCTAAGTCAGAGCTCATACTCCTAACTCGAGAACTGAGGAAAAACACCAAAAATAAAACTAAACATGAAAGGATAAGGTTTTCTAGAATAAGGGACAAGTGTATAAGGTTCTTATTAAGCTTCGTCTTCAAAGTAGGAATGAAGTGGGAACTTGTGGATTAGATGGCTAGGATAGGAAAGTGTCCATCACTAGATAGGAAATAGTTATATCATTGTCCATTTAATTCCCAATCACTATCACATGTCATTGTATATAAAAACCACTACTAAGAATAAACTTACTATAAATAGTTAGTGCTAGAACCAACGTGATCACCTAAAATATAGGAAATGTAGTATAATTAATGTATATATACACCAACAATAAAAATGATGATTGATTCATTATAATGAATGTGTATAAATGCATACATAGTTTGGTAAGTCTTATCTTTTAAGATAATGTATAACTATTATTAATTACAAAATATAAAATATTAATGTGTATAACTAATTTAATACCATATAAATCATTATACCTCATTATATAGTAATAATATATGTTAGCTATATCACAATAACTCTAACTTTTTTACTCCAAAAAATATAATTAAACTTAAAAAATGGATTAAGAGACTTAGTAATATATTTATAATCTAATTTATGAATTTTTTATCAAATGCATTAATATTTTCGTAGTAAAATGTAAATTATTTTATTCAAAATATGGATCAACATGTTATTTTTTTTTACACAATTTGTATGATCTAAATATTTCATTATAAAAGTAAAAGCTAAAATTATTTTCTAAAAACTTTTGTAATTTTTTTATATATAATATATATTTTACACACTAAAAAATGATAAAGAAGACAAATGTTTATCAGTGGTTATTGAAGGTTAGGTAGTATAGAATGAGTTACTGATTGATTAGTTTTATTTTATTAGTTACTATAAATGAGTAGTTCATTGAATATCTATTAGTTTGATCTTTCACAATTTTTTTCCTAATTTTATAATGTTGAATCTAAATAAATATGAATACTATTTTTATTTTAAGTAAAATAAATAAATATTATTTATTTATTTCTTAATATTATTGGATTTCAACTTCGACTTTTATTTTCAACCATCTGTGCATTAATATTTTTTATATAATATTTATAATAAATATATCTATTAAGATTTTAATCCTTACATTATATATTGATTAATATCTACAAGTTACACCACCTACAATGCTTTCTTCAACTATACAATATCTTATTAATCTTTGCTACACCACAAATTGTTGTATTGTCTTCTTCAAGTATAGTTCATAATACCTATAAATATACTTAAGGCTTGATCAAATTTATGAGTGACCTTGAGCTACATAGGAATTCATAATGAGCACACCCTTTATCTATGCCATAAATATAAAAAATAACTACACACACAAAGATTGCAACCATGCAAAAGAGAGGTAGTTAATGTTCATACATTAAGATTGATTGACATAGATTTAAGTTTTAAATTCTTATGAAAATTTGTATTTTATATTGATAGATTATATAAGTAGATCAAAACAATGACCCACTACAAATTTGGCTACAATATACCTATATTTAATATGATAAAAGAAGAAACTAAGAAGCATCAATAATATTATAGTAACAAAAGCTCAACTAGATTTGTTTTTTCAAGGTTTTTATTTTTCTTATAACAACATGCATATATATGGGTCATGTGCACACACACACACACACAATATTTTGGGTGTATTCAAAGGTCCAATAACTAATGCATTTTTTTAAGGTCTTTGGTTGCAACTTGAACAAACACACACATGTATATTATACATTACATTTGCATGTTGTTAACGGATATGGAAACTAGCTTTACTCTTACCTCTTTACTATTTTTCGTGCTCTTTCCTTGGCTCCTTTTAGGTATGTCACTTGGTAAAAAAATGGATTTATCTTAATAAATGGATGAAACTAAGGATGGGGCCTCTATCATTTCCTTCTCTAATGAATCTCTTAGCTTTTCCTCCTTTACTAAGTTTCCTACACTAAAATTGGCACTACACTTACAAAATCTACTAATGTTAGATATCAAAGCATAAGGAATGTGGACACATACATGATATTATCTTATGCTCAGAGGGCTTGCTTATGGAGATATTTTTGTCTCTCTAAGGGTGTATTTCAATGTCCATTTATGTCATATTTTTTTGATCAGTGCAAACATCAATTTTCTCATTGGAAGTTAAAAGACAGGGAGTGTAGAGCTAGTCCTTCCAAATACACAATGGTTAGTTGTTGAGGAATTGCTGATAATGAATGTTACCTATACTACCATTGCTTTTGAATTATGAAAAATGAGGGGAAAAAATAAATTATTAAAGGGCATAAGTGATAAATATCTAAACAACACATCAATCGATTTAAAACCCTATGAATAAAATGATAGGATCCATTTAACTATTGTTTCCATCTCATCCACCTGTCGATATGATAACGATTGTCAACAAAATCAAGTTTTCTTTACTAGCTTTCATACCAAAATAAAGAATAAAGTGATACCAGAGTCGTAAGGCGTGAAACAAACTTCTAGGCTTCAATAAAAATGTATGTGTCAATTCCCTTGTTTAGACCTTGTTCTTCTCTCCACCTGCTGCTCAAAGAAGGTTTCATGGTATGTTTTCATCATGCTCCATTCTACTAAATCTCTAAGAAAACTTTAATTGCCTCTGAAACTAGAAAGGAGACAACTAGGTCAATGGTTGGATTTGAATATATTTCTTGATCTTTAACATTAACTAGATATGGAACTATTGGTTATGAACCCAACAATGAAGAGAGGTATTGACTCTTAAATTGTGCATTGTCCATGCTAGTGTTGAAAATAATACTAAGAGGGGGGGTGAATCAGTAGTTACAAATCAATAACTTTTTCATTTCCATAATCAAATTTATATATGCTACTTCAATGAAGGGAACTCGACGTGTGCACGCAACTATTCTTAAGGCAACCAATGTATCTCTAGTGAACTTATGATTCAGTTCATCATATGTTGATCTTTAATTTGTGCATCGATACTTTATTAAACATTAAACAATAACCATGTGCAGTTAATAACAGAATAAACCATAACACATAAGCAACACACATGAACACCAAGATTTAAGGTGGAAACCCAATGTGGGTGAAAACCACTTGCTATTGTCGTCTTTGTCTTCTTTTAATAATAAGAAAATATGTTTACATTCTTGTATTGGTGCAGACTTATACTAGTATGCAGGCACCCACCTGTATAAGGCTACAACCTTCTCTTGTTTTCCAGCTTCTACTAGAAGGGATCTACAACCCCCTAACTCTTGTACTAGCCAATATGTTTACTAGTACGTAGGTGCCAGCCTACAAAAACTCCACTCTTCCACCAGCGACCACGTTTAATGAATTTTTAGACTACATACTCTTGGATCACAACACCACAATCTGAAGGCCACGTTTCATCAAATTTTCACACTGGACCCATCAAGCTTTTAAACTTAAACTGCATCAACCAATATTAAGTTAATCTGAACAATCAAATCACTGACACCAGAACATTGTGCTGAACCTAGAACCCTACATCATCATTCAAAACCAGCTGTGACCTCAAAAAATCATTCATTAGAGTGTATACGCTACTTGGCTAAACCCAACTTGCATGTATATGCTACTTCTGCGAATTAAACCTGCGTATACCTTCAAAACTACTGCAAACATAAACTTTTGAATCAAGTCTATACCAACTATCAGTATGCTGAATATCTATTGTCACCTTACAGAGATTTACACAGGCAGGGAAAGAGATCACTTCTTCTCACTTATATAATCAATCAATCAAATGCCAGCCTCCTTATGCATTCAATTTTACATTCAGATCTAAGAAGACTTCATTGAAAAATAGTAGTAATACAACAACAAAAACAACAGTATTGATCTGATAGATTAGTCATCCCTGAACATCAAGCTTTTCTTTTGCATAAGCTACTTGGAAGAGCCAAACCAGCGTGTATATACACCTTCGCCAAAGTGAACCAGTGTATAGATCTACAAATACTTACTTATAATTTTGCTTCAATTCCCGACTTCAGACATTCCCAGATCATCATATATAAAGGATAAAATGTGTGTTAGCAATCAGATCTAGCCTATCCATTATCAGATCACATAATGATAATCCATTATGATCTTGATCCATCATTATATCTCATCCATCATTAACCACATAGGTGCATCCTTAGTTCATATCAAGCAAAGCATCAGAAACCCATAACCTACATATTTGATCTAACACTTCATAAGATATTCAATACTTGCACACCATGGCCTAATGATCTTCTCCTCCTTATATAGTTTTAGGCTTGTCTCAATACCTTGGACCAAAACCACTTAGGACCAATACCTTGGACTAAATACCTCGGACCAAAACCTTGGTTTTCCAACATGTATGTGCTTTTCCTCATGTGAAAGTGTGTGTATACATAACGCTCCTTCTGTTCTATTAACCCGAGTGTATATGCTCTTTTTGTACAGTGAACCCGCATATACAACTTAACATACCTGAAAATGTCCTTTTTCTTCAACTTCTTGATTCTGATATGCAGTCCTTTGTTCCTTCATCCTATTATTTTGTACCATTACTTTGTTCCCTCTGAATAGACCTATTATAATGTGATTTGTCATTGTACATTACTTCTGAACTGATTCCTTTGAATTGCCCTAAATTTTGTCATATTTGTAAACACAACTTCCATGCATTCTCTCACATCTGTAAACACAACTGCCTTGCATTCTATCACATCTGATATCTCTCCTGTAGATTCATCTAGTTACCATATACAAGTGAGTTGTTCGGCTACAAGTGGGTTGCCATCAAGTACAACACATGTATCATAATGCCAACAGCTAGGACATCCAATAATGAAGGGAATTACTCAAATTTTGACTTTTTGAAAATCAAGGTCAATACATTATGCTCCATTACAACAAATCCATGTTTAAGCCTTATTGTGACAATTACATTTACTTTTCATGCATCTGTCGAATGGACAATGTTAGACCAAATGTAACAGCTCGAGTGAAAATTCCATGTAAAAATATATAAATACCACGGATGATGGGACACGTATTCCAAGATGAATGGTGGGTAGGACATCCTAGTGTGTGTTCATTTGGTTGTTTATGGCTAAGGAAAGTGGCAAAGGCAATGTCTAAGGATTTAGAAAGAAATTAAAGAGGCAAAAGGGTATTTTGGCACATTTATCTATGAAAATAATAGAAATTGGGAGAAAAGGAAGGTGAAAGGTCACAGGTTGCATGTGAGGAAGAAATTGAAGGAAAATAATGGAAAATGAAGAAAATAGAGGCCTCATTAATAAAAAGGCTTATGAGGATCAATTGGCAAGCTTCTTCTTTTCAAGGTGAACCTTTTGTTAGTTTAGCTTTGGAGGTCTCTCATTATTCTCTCTCTCTCTCATACTCTTGGATACTTAGAATTTTCTTGGAGCACTTTGGCATTGGAGCAAGAAAGGAAAAGAAGGCAAGAGGAAGAAAAGATCAAGCAGGGAAAGGTAGGATCAAGCAGCTACAATAGGCTTCACTGCAGGTATCAACTTGCATGTGTATTTTCCTCACTAGATTTGGCATGCATGGGATTGCATGTGTTCCTTTTCTACCATGGCATGGATTTTTCCAGGTGTGACAGTATTTTCAGCCTAGCCTTGCCATTTCCTGATAACCTCGATGAGATGGGTTCTCTCATGCAGTTCATGGGGGATGGCTGGATTGGATTCAAATATGAGTGGGGTGGATCTTCTAATTGACAAACACATGGTGGTAGTGGTCTGTGAACTAGAATGAGGATGCACAGATCCACTGGCCTAGTAACCCCTAAACCGGATTGTGGGTTGCGGTAAAGTCATATTGTGTGCCGCGGTGGGCCTAGGAATGCTTGCTGGTGAATGGCGGGATATACAATAAAGCCAAGAGGTGGATTTTGTCTCTGTTGGGCCTATCAATTCTAGGATAGAATGCACGGTAAATACTAGAGAGTATGTCCCCGTGTAGGGCCTAGTGATCCCTCGATCAGACTATGAATGCTCCACAAAGCCTGAGAGACTAGGAGGCACTCAAATTCCTCACAGTGTAGGCGGAGAAATCCGGTGGCATCCACATTGATTGGTGTTTTTGATGTTTTCTATGAGTCCCACATTCATGCTTGGAATATGGCACGGGGGTGACTGGCTAAAGAGAGACTTGGCTCAACCAATCTATGGTTTGGTGGAATGTGGTAGTCCCATCACTAGTTGGTTCATTGCATTTATCAATGAACAATTCATTCCCTTGATTTTTATGTGAAAGTGTACTAATGTATATATGGATTTTGAAGGCTGATATGTCCATTGTATTTATGTTCCTATTATGCTAGTTATATGTATATTTTGTGACAACAACTATGTATGGATCTCAGCATGTTTTTACTTGTATATGAATGGATATTGTATCTATGACCTAATAAGTTATAAGGCAACAAAATACATGAGGAAAAAATGGTTCATGGCGATTCCCAGATAAGTATGAGATCCCTACACTTAATTTTGTTGTTTACACGTGTAGATTACATGTTGATGATATGTTTGACGAAATGCCTGTCATGGCTAGTAGGGGTCTGATTATGATCTTGTTAATATTATTGCTTTTGAATTCTTGTTTCCTTGTATCCTTATCAATTCCAAGAGATCATTCCATTATGGGTAGTGTCCCGGGTTGTGGGCCGAAAAAGGTGGCTCAAATCCCTGAATGCTAGCAAAAAAAAGCGTTAGTTTAAGACTAATTCACGTGGGTAGTGTCTAGGAAGTGTTATAAAGCACCTTTTCAATGTCTGGGGAGTGTTAGTCCTGAGACGAACTCGCATGGGCAATGTCTAGGGAGTGTTACGGGTTACCCTGCCCTAAGTTTCCCAAATAGTAGTAGGACCCGGGGAAATGGAGTCTGAGTGGATGACTTGTATCTTGAAGGTTATGTGGATGATGTGGGATGACTGTGTGTGATGTTTTGTCAATTCCACTTCCTTAAAGTCACCAAGGAGGTTGAATCTTATCACAGTGGCCTCTCGTAGCATGTTTACCCCAGCTGGCCGGTTGCTTGGGTAGATGTGGGAGGAGGGTGTTACAGAGTGGTATCAACACATGGTTCAACTCTCAAACTGAATGGGTTGAATGTGTGTTGGTCATGCATGCATGTCAGTTGCATGTGTGTCTCTTACACTTATAGACTTGTTGCATTTGCTTGATGATGTATTACAGTTGTAGTATGGTTATCATGGAGAATTTTCTATTGATTTCGTGAAGTATATTTGAAATGGGTATGTGACTTACATGTTGATTTCATGATACCTACTTAGTGCATCCTTGTATGTTAGGTTACATTTTTGAATATTTTGATTACATGCATCAGTATTGTAGGTTGATTACAAGAATTGATCGATTATGTTCAACTACATGCACTTATGCATTTGTGTAGTTGGTTTGGCATTTTTTATGCATATTGTTGGTTGCATGCAAAAATGTGTACAATGGAGTAATGGTTGTTGTCATGCATGAGGTCATGGTTTGTGTAGTTGATATGGTCATGCATTGATGACTGGACTATAGCTAGAATGGTGTATACATGGTTTTGTACTCATGTGTTATACATATATATGCATTTATTATGCATGTATGGTCTTGGTTATAGTTATGTATGAATAGTAGGTCAAAATGCATTTTGAATTCATTGTATGGAATTTAGGTCATCATGATGCTATTGGATGTTATGATGCTAATGTGTTGGCTGAGATAGAGAAGGAGATGCAAATCATCATAATGAGGTTGCAACATTGGACTTTGGGGTAAGAGAAGATCATCATACAGGTATTGTATGTTTGGCATGCAGGTAGTTCGTTGAGGATTTTTATATGCATTAGGTTTATATACATTAGGTTTATGTAAATGTCTTTTGATGTTAGAGTTACATTCATGATATATGTTAGTTGATTAGTGTAGTTATATGCACATGGGTCGGATAGTCAAGATTGATGGTAACCTGTGGTTTTGTGCATTGCTATTGTTACCTTAGGTTAATTATTTTCATGATTAGGTTATATGTTGTTGATGAGCATGATATGTAGCTTATTGTTGTTATATGATAGTAAATTGATGATTAGGATTATTTCATTGAGATCTTGATATTATAATTTGGATTGGTCATATGCGTGAGGGTTATGTTCATTGCCTTGAAGATATTGATGTTATATATATTGTGTTAACCTAGTTTGACCTATGCAGATGGTTATGGTTGCGATATTTAGGTATGAGTCGATGTATTTGTGATATGGTGTCGTACTAATCTAGAATGGTCGTACATATGTGATCTATATGCATAAATGATGATTGTGTATTAGTTATGATGTAAAAATATTTGTTAGTTATTGTTATGCATATCATGATTTATGTTTGAGTTGATATGTTGTGAAGTTGTATCATGCTAACCTAGCTTTATTGTGTAGACAAGATAACCTCGCCTGATATACATTGAGGTATGAGTTTTCTTATGTCGTATATTTGGTGCTTTATTGTTTCATTATGACATCTATTTGGTGTTTCAGTGTTTGGTGTCTAGTTAATTTATTTAACATGGTATGTTGCAAGTTGGTTGAATGTTTGATGAATTTTTCATAATATGAGTATGTGTTCCAATGATGTTGTTTTAAGATTATTGTACTAACATATATGCGTTGAGATAGTTGATATGTATTCAAATGTAGTTGATAGTTTTAGCATTATGTCTAATGACTATGCGTTGACTATGGAATATGACATGATTTTTTGTAAAAGTTGATTTCAAATCAATAGATATGATTGTCTTGATATTTGGAACATGTGGTTGACATGTATGAGTAGTTGCAAAGTAACATTCTTGGTATTAGCATGACGAGGTAATAGTTGATGTGCCTATATAGCTAATAGTTGGGTGGTGTGACAACACATAATAAGCCTCGATTCCAACATGATAAAAAGGTAAAAGAAAGGAATTGGACAAGAATTCCTTTGGCTATGTTTGGAAACCCTAATTTCAAACGAATGAGTGCTTTGCACACAAGAAGTCTTATTAACCTTGATTTTGTCTAACATTATGTGGATATGTGTTATATTCATGAACATGTACTTGACAGGTATATAATCTTGTCTTTAGCTACAGGTGGATCTATCAAAGGATTGGAATCCCATGAGAGATGGCGTGGATGTGTTCAGTCGCAAGCAGTGCGCTTGGCACAATAAGATGAGGTAATTGGTGTATTATTATGCTTAATTATACATTGATAGTTATGTGTTTATGGCAGCATGATGCAGGGAGTTGCATGGCAAAACAGGTTTCAATGAAATATTGAAGATGACTCAAGTTGAGCTTTCCTTGGGAACCATGGGGATTGAGTCATGGTGTCAATCTTATGATTTTGGTATTTTGTTATTTTCTTACGCTTGATTTGTGGTTTTGTTATGTCTAGTGCATGATCATGCCACTTTGTTGTGGAGTAGTGTTGTTATTGGTTTTCATGGTTTTCTTCATGTTTGTTTCTTGTCTTCTCTTTTACTGTTTTGAGTCTTGGGAATTGGTTGGGAAAGAGGAAAGTTAATGGAGCTTGGAAAGAGCTGTGTCGTACTCAAAAGGTAATGTAAGATTCAGATGAAGCTTGGTGCATGAGTAAGAGCAGTGGAAGTGTCATGCGGAATGAGTTATATTTGCGGACAAATCTAACCTCCCTAGGAGTCTAAGACTTTCTAGTGACAAACAAACCAAACAAGAGCTATCCTTCTCTAGATACACATCATTCTACGAGAATTCAAATGTTTTCGATCTTACCTTAGGTCCAACGCTTGTTGTAGCAGTACAGCCTTGCTGATCCAGATGAGCTCCTCCTTCACTTTCAGACCTGCATACACTAACAAAGCAAACGATTACATAGCATCTGAATATTCATCATAAAACAAAGCATATTCATCACATAGACCAAGGAGTACATGAAATAATTCATTAACAACAAATCATTGAGAAGAATGGATTTATTTGTATTAAGGAAACAAAAAAGGAACCATTACAACCTGAGCCTTGGTGTTGTGCAAGCTCCTCCCAGGGTCCAACAAGAGATTTCCTCTACTTTGACAAGCTCAACCACTCCCAATATGGCAACAAGGAAGGATAGTGATCTCTCCTCACAAGTCAACAATGGAAGTCCTAATTCCAGCAGCATTTACCCTTTAGAATGTTCAGCTTTCAACCTCCCCTCCTCTGGCCCAATGCCTGTATTTATAGTATTATAGAGGAAGTTATTCAGTTCCAACATCAATGGGATACTCCCTCTTTTGGATGGGGTAGCTCCTCTCTTGATGGGATAAGCTCCTCTATCATAGGGGTGCATGAACCATCTGGAGGCGCTCAATACACGTCAAAACTCTTCTAGAAGGCTCTAGAAGTGACCACAAGTAACTTTTTAAAGATGAAACTTGCGCCTTTTGACCTTTA
>APFE030317351.1:0-10171 GCA_000404065.3 Pinus taeda | reverse complement strand
GAAGATGAAACGCCAAATTGTGGGCCCTTTTTTGGGTAAATTGGTACATCAATTTCCCGGGGTCGTAACTTTGGCATACGATCTCCGTTTGACGCGTACAATAGCTCATTAGAAAGATCTATTCGAGCACTATCATTTTTGGAACGGCAACACCGATCCATGTTCCATGGACCCGTGTTGCCACTGGGATCCCAAAAAACGTCGTTTAGGGCCTCAAAACGGCTCCGGAAGTTCAGGACCCGAAAAACTGCTAAAAATAGTAAGTTGTGCTACAATTAAGGAAACTGAAAATGCTGAAAGAGACAATTGTGGGGGTCCAAATGGGATAGGTGGGTGGCCACCAACATCCACCTAGATCAGTTGCCCGGGTCTGGGACAAGATCATTCCATTCCTCCACCCTGACTTCCATGATTTCCATACGGTTAAGATCAATTTCCCAGGTTTTAATAAAATGTTTGACATCCACAAATGTGCTCGAATCACAGGCCTACATCACCTCCTGAAGTCTCTGAGCATTGGTGCACCGACCACTCCTTCTCGACATTCTGAGTAAGGGTGATGTGTTCTCCCTTGTCTTCCTATACGTATTTCCATTTGCATGGCCTCCATCCCCCATCGTTTTTTTCCCTTGAGCCATCTTATATTGAACACTATGACGTTGAGCACAACTATGCTAATCGATAAGCCCCACCACCATGCCGAGCCAAGAAATAACACAATCATATAAGACACTAATATTACACAGACGTGATATATAATCAAAGAAAGCATCAAAAGAAAGTTAGGTTTCAAGTTATGCCACCAAAACAGAGTCCAATTCATTTCATGTCTACCGCTCCATCATATATCAACTTGGTGAAACACCTAATAAACCAAAAGGCCATAGAAATGTCCTCTACCCATGCAACAACAACCTTGAACATTATAACGATTGAGGAGTTCCTCATCATACTAAGGCCTCAACCAAGCCATGCTAGAAGACACATATAACCATAATAGACCCTTGCCCAACCAAATTTGTAGTGAAACTCACTGCTTGAAAATCCTATTACCTATTTCAGCCCGCATGGAACCTGACCTACCTCGACACCTCCTAACAGAGAGAAACATGCCCATGAGGGAGAGAATAATGTCGAGCATAACGAAGACAAGGAGAAAAATAACCTACTTGATATATATAACTTCATGCCCTGACACCCGATACAGATGACTACCATACCGAACCAGACCAGGTCATCCCATAATCCTAACATTTTCGTGACTACGACACACATTCTGCAGACCTTGAGGGGAGGTAAGAGAAAAACATACCCAATATCGCTTTCCATTCTTTCTGGTTGTAGTGACAATTCTAGTAAGAAACACCTCCACCACGAACTAACTAGTGCAGAATACCAACACCACAGAATAATCCAATAGAATCTTCTTAATGGAGAAATGCCGAGAACTTGATGTGTTGTCCACCAAAAAAAATGGGTAGGGTACTGCTTCCCTCGTGGGACCTTTTTGATCACACACTGCGTGTCCTTCATCTTAAATCCACAATATTCTTGCATGCATGTACTGACAGTTAGCTACCTCTCGGCCTTATCTCCTAATGTTACTCCCATCGCCCAGATCCCAAAGTGGATTTCCTTGCCTCTCTCACCTTGATCAGGGGGGCTCGGTTTCCCTCTACCTCCAGATTTTGGGTCTGATGATGGTCATGATCCAGAATGATTTGAAGAGACTCCAAGTCCTTTGAATGTTGAATATTCCTCCATTGGGAGTCATTAGATTCTCCCTTATGTTGGCATCCCTAATTGGCCAAAAATTCTGTTGCCTTTTTTCCCGATATGAGGACATGAGATGGAATGATGTAATCAAAGTAGGTCAATATTTCACTGATCTCTTGGATAAGACGGGTCATCCTCCAACTTTTACTCATCTTATCCCATCAGGTTCCATGGTTGAGATGCTTTATAACTTCAACTACCATTTTGGAGTCCCCCTCAATTTGCAATTTTTTAATTCGATCTCTTCAGGCTATGAGAAGACCATGCTTGATTGCGTTAAGTTCAGGTTCATTATTCATGGCAGATCTGAAATTTTCTACATAAAGATGGAGATCCTGTCTTTGTGAGTCTCTAAACAACCCACCAAACGTTGCTTCGCCTGGGTTCCCTTTAGATGCACCATCAAAATTCAACTTGAGGAAGCTCTCATGAGGGGGACAAAATCTAGATGGCATAGTACAAGGTGGGGCTAGGGGTTTCATGACTCCAAAGCCAACATTTGAGGGGATAAGTTCAAAGTAGATAGAATCTAGGCTTCGTGTGGTGCTATCTCCCAATCATCAGGGCGCCACCTCTCAACTAGAATAATTTCCCTTATATTTTGGATGATTCTTTTCCATATCTCCTCTTTAGGGATTCTTTTATCTTTAAACACTCATGTATTTCTCTCTTTCCAAATCGCCCATAGAAGAAAACCCAAGGCTAGATTCCACACCCTATTTAGAACTAGGCTAGAGAACATACCTTGCCTCCATACTTGAATGGACATTTTCATGTTGGTTGTGTCTCGATCGAGACATCCAAAAAGTTTCCGTATGTTTCTCCACATATGATCCATTAGTGGACATGAGTTAGGGAGGTGTTCCATGTCTTTGCATTCACATCACACATATAGCATTTTGTAGGGCCTTAAACACCCCTTTTTTGAATTTGATCCCAAGTTAAGATACGTTTTGAACACACCAGCCACAAGAAATATTCAACTTTAGCCAAAACTTACCCATCCATATTTTCTTCCAGATCGGGTTCTCCTGTTCCTGATGTTCCTCTCTAGCTAACTTATAGGCTTCCTTAATTGAGAGCATTCC
This sequence comes from Pinus taeda, assembly GCA_000404065.3. NCBI lineage: Eukaryota > Viridiplantae > Streptophyta > Pinopsida > Pinales > Pinaceae > Pinus > Pinus taeda. The sequence goes on along the minus strand of APFE030317351.1, from coordinate 7,307 downwards.
CTAAGGCATATACCCCCATCTTAAATTATCTGGTCTGTCCATGGTAGATATCTTTCACAAGGCTAGCTCATTTTTGAACATTTCCCATTGTATTGATTTAGGGGTGTCCGACGAGTCTTGTATATCCTTCCATTGATGCCATGATGTGTGTTGGTCTGTCTTCCAAAATTGCACAAAGGTAATGTAGTTCTAGGTGTTGGTAAACATGAAAATATCTGATAGATCCTGTCGGCTAAATAGTTTAGGACGTTGCTTCCAAGAATCTTGCCAAAAGAGTTCCCTTCTTCCATCCCTGATTCCCCAAAAGGTGTGTGATCGAATAAGGTATTTTTCATCACTGCAAGCTTCCAAATTGATGACCCTTTTGAGATTTTTTGAATCCTTAAGATGTCTGCTACAAAAGATGTCATTTGATATTTTCTTATCGATATAGTCTTCGAGAGATCATATCCCTCTTGAATCCATCTCCACCACAGTTTCACCCCCATTACTTGATTGAGGATGAAGGGTCTCTGATCCCTAGACCTCTTGAGAGATTTAGTTTGGTGATAATATCCTAGGCCACTAAGTCCCATTTTTTTCTTCTGGAGTGCCTCGCCACAAAAACATTTTGAAACTTTCCACCATGTTAGAACATGAGGATTTTGGGGCGACAAGGCCTGGAAATTGGTAAATCGACATCGATTGGAGAGCAACCTTAAGAATGATAGTGCGTCCTGCTATGTTTAGTGCTTGGAAGGACCATTAATGTAATATTTCTTAGATACAATCTAGAATGTCTTTCCAATAGGAGGTTTAGAGGAAGTTAAGGACAAAAGGCATCCTCAAGTATTTCAAGGGAAAATAACCAATGGACAACCCTAAGGTTCTGGCTAGAAAGGATTGGGTAGGGGAAGGGGTATTAAAGAAGAAAATGTTAGATTTATTGCTATTGATCACGGTTCTAGAGGCTTTCATGAAGTCCTCAAGAATACCTTTTAGGGCCTTGGCTTCGTGAAGGGAGACTTGGAAGAACAACATGATGTCATCAAAAAATTGTTGGTGAGTTAGTGGAAGATCATTGCCCCACAAATGAATCCATTTAATAGTTCGTGTTTGAATAGATGCCTTTATGTAACCCCCTAGCCCCTTCACTGCTAGGATGAACAAGAAGGGGGAGAGAGGATCTCCCTAGAGAATCTTGCGGGAGGGATTAAAGGACCTCAAAGGGGAGCCATTAAGGAGAATAGATATCACTAGTGAGGAGATCATAGATGAGATCCAATCAATCCATCTAGAGTCGAAGCCAAAAGATTTCAAAATTCCAAGAAGAAAGGGCCAATTGAGATGAGCATAGGATTTAGACAGATCTAGTTTTATCATCATTCCTTTCATTTTCATCTTCTTAAGGGAGTGAATAGCTTCCTGAGTGGTTACTATTCCATCAAGGATTTGATGCCCTTGAAAAAAATTAGTTTTCTCCTAAGAGATCAAGTTTGGAATAGGGCTTTAAGTCTCTTGACCATCACAATAGAAATAATTTTATAGATGACATTACATAGGGAAATAGAACTGAAGCCTTGGGGGTCTTCAGAAAGTGCCATTTTTGGAATTAAATCAATAAAGGACAAGTTGAGGTATTGATTTACCTTTTGGGATCTCTAGGACTCCTCTATGACTTCGAGAATGTCCTGCCCCATGAAGTTCCAATTCGCCTAAAATCATTTTCCATGAATCCATCTAGGCCAAGTGCTTTGTTCCTAGCTAGATCCTTGAAAACGTCTTCCACTTCCTCTAGAGTAACCTTGTGCATGAAGGACATGTTTTGTTCTCTTCTCACCAAACGTGGGATATGCCTGGTGATTCTATGAATAACCTCTTTTCTATCTTGGTATGGCTCTGGGAGAAGGTTCTAAAAATGATTTACCAAGAGGGTTCCCATCTCTTCATGATTGATCGGTCTGTTGCTATTGGGATCCTTTAGAGAGAAGATCTGGTTGTACTGGAAATGTTGAATCATGGCCTTATGAAAGAACCTAGTATTATTTCCCCCTTTTTGTAGCCACTGGACCAAGGATTTTTGTCTCCAGAGGATTTCCTCTTGTTTCCTCCTTTCGTCAAGCTGTGTGAGAACCATTCCTTCTTCGATTTCCAAAGTTTCATATCGACCTTCCATGATCATTCTTTGTTGGATGGATTGCATTTTCTTTTGAAGATTAAGTTGCTCTTTAATAATGTGACCGAACTCCAACTTATTCCATTTTTTTATTTGCTTCTTGAGCTCTTTTAATTGAAGTTGAAATGTATGCATGTAGTTCCTACCATGGTCTTCCTTGTTCTTCCTCCAATTTTCTACTTTACCCAGAAAATCTGAGTTGCGGAGCCAAAAATATTCAAAACGGAATGGCTGGTTTCTGGGCGCTAGCTTCAGATCCATTTCCAAATGGATTGGCTAATGGTCCAATCCCATGCAGGGTAGGATAGCCACTTCAAAGAAGATATATCTAGATATGAGTCCCTCTGACATAAGAAAACAGTCAAAGCGGCTTGCAACTTGGTTCTGGCCCCCTCTTCTGTTGTTCCACATATATATTTCGTTATGAGTGGGAATGTCAACTAATTTTAGATTCATGAGAAGATCATGAAATGTCTCCATCTCTAGATCTTGTCTCCTCTTGCCTCCTTTTTACTCTTCCAGTGACGTAATGATATTGAAGTTGCCCCCCAAAATCCATAGCTCTTCACGAAAATGCTGCTTAGGTCGTCCGATCATCTGGAGGAAGGCAAACTTCTCTCCTAGAATGTTAGGACCATAGACAGTAGAGATGATAGCCTAGTCTATCATTCCTATATGTTGGAATCTCCCTGATATGATGTGGGGCATACTCATCCATTGATCAAATATTACCTCTGATGGGTTCCAAATAATCGCAACCCCACTTGCACTACCTCGCGCATCCATGGCCATCACTCATACATCACCTTTATCTTACTAGTTATTGTTTGTGAGGTTTTATCACTCGTAAAGTAACTAAAGCAAAATAATTAATTATCAAATAGGGTAGGTATTTTTATTTCAAAGATGTCTTCACTATTTTTGCAGAGACATGTAACAACTAGGTGAAACAGAAAAGATGTCATTGAACACACTTGTAGAAATTAAAGCACTCTTTCATAATGGAAATACATGCTTGCAGGAATTAAAAGGCGCATTGCGGGAATGAAAAACACTCGGAAAGGGAAGAATCCAAACTTCATAAGAACTTCAGAATAAAGATAGGTGTGACATACACTATTAGCTAAAGATGTAACAATAATTGAATAGCATAGAATTGAGTAACCTGTGTAACAACAGACAATAAATCTAAAAGAAGAAGTGTATCTATCCCACAATTAAACGTGTGCAACAGTGATAGGAAATCCACACTAACATATTAAAAAAAAAAATTTCCTATCTACACTGTGATCCCTACTAAGGAGGAGGGCCCTTCCTCCCTAGCAAGGTGTAGGAGTAAAATGAAAACTACTTAAGAATTCAACACAAAATTTCTAGTAACATCACCAAATATATGCTTGTATTAAAATAGTTGAAAAGTACAAGATCCAAATGTCATTATTATCTCTGTTTTCCATCGTTGTTCCCTTCTCATGAGACTAAGCTCTTTTATAAAGTATTTACAAAGCCCCAAAATTAGGGAAATGAATCAGTCATGAGAATCTTGTGATTCTCATGTTGATTAAGCTAACAGAAATAATAAAAAATATAGAAATTATTACAAATTTCTTTTAATAAATATTTGTTATGGTTACACCAATCTTGTTTAGACACAATTGTAACATCTCAGATATTCTTAATTTTCCGCATGGAATTAATTCATGTGGCCCTTGACAATTGTATTTGAAAATGGTGGCTATAGTCTTGACAATTCGTAGTGTAACAAGAAGTTTGTGGTGTAACAATAGGAAATGTCAAACCCGGGGTGTAACAACAAGTAACAAAAACTAACACCGTGTAACGACAAGTAACATCAACAAATATTCACCCATGGCTATCAGTAGTTATGGAAACACCTGAAAGAAAAACATTCAAAATAACTCTTGCAAAGATACCCTAGTTAGTCATCCCAAAGAAAGCATTGTTTCGTTCAATACTTAGCAGAAAATAGCATAATAATACGTCAAAGAAAAAAATTGCTTCTTAATCAAACGGAGTGGCATTATTATGGGGAAATTGTAGGTTCAATGAGGGAAAATAGCCAAAAATGGGGAAAAGGATGCCTGAAATATCCTCAAATATTGCATCCAACATCTCCCCCCAACTGAAGCCACTGCATGTCCTCACGCAAATTCTTCAAAATGTTTAGGGTCCTCATCTATTATGACACTGGCATGTTGCTCATGTGGTTCTATAAAACCATAGGCACCAACATTGCCTTCACCTTCTTCTCTATACCCCTGGGTAGACATGAGTCGATGTGTCCATGAACACTCCTCATGCTTGCTCAGGTGGAAGTAAGGCTGGTATTTTTAAACCGGGAGCCAAATCAGAGAAAACTTGAATTTGAGCCCTATCGAGAAAGCTCCCATCATTTTTACAATTTGTGTTATTCAAGGACTCAAGTAACAACTATAATGAAATTGGGGTACCCAAAGGGATCCCCTGCTTTTAGTGCTTCACTACAAGCTTCCCATCATTTAAGACTTCCAACTAATGATTTACTTTTCAATTGTTCATAAATATTAAGGAAAAACCAAACAATCCTTCTCCTATAAAGGGACAATTGTTCTGCCATGTCAGGTTTACTGAGAAACTTTCTAAATTCACGTCTCATAGCAGTGACCATACGAGGTTCTGGTCTTATCTTCAGGGTTACCTTTTCTTCATTCATAACAGATGATTTTATGGTGAGGTGCCAATCGATTTTATTTCTCATGAAAGATATAAAATCCCATAGCTGCAAATCTCCAACATAGGGGGAAATGTTTGTAGCCATCGAAAAATTATAATGCTCAACAAATATATCATGCAGGAAGAGTTCGCATAACAAAATTTGCTCATCGAAATTGCATGAAAGAAATACATCCAAAAAAGTTTTAGTGGTAATTCTCATGTAGGGTCTGTTCTCATGGATGGATCTCAACTGGAAAAGATAAAATTTCTCCCACAAGAATATCAGGTAGGACAGAGATGGCGTCCTACAACCTACAAGGTTTAGGGCTAACTCATACATTTTACCTATCTCTTCAGTCAACTTCTTGACCTCTTGTTGTAGTTGTTGTGTCTATTCTTCCTTTTCCATCTCAAATTTCCTCCTTTCCCACTTTATCATCTCTTCTGTCACCAATTCTTCGGCCCACTGATCCTTAAGGGTATGCATAACCTTCTAATGTTATTCCAAATAAATCAATCCCTTTTTAAGGGAAAGTTCCATTTTCTTCCAATTCTCCAATTCCGATATCAATAGAAGTTTTTCTGAATGCCACCTTGCTTCAAGGTCCTCTTTTGCTTCATGTGCAACAACAGTAGAGGGTGTAACAACATGTCATGTTTTTAGTTGCTCTGCCTCAGCTGCTGGTTCTTGTGTGTCAAAAACTGTTAGAAAATTATATATTACGGAGCAATGGAACACATAAAATATTGCAAAAATATAAACACAGAAAATGCATAAAACAAGAGAGACATAGATATATGTGGTTCACCCAGTTTGGGGTACGTCCACCCCGAACAGCCAGTCCTTCCTTTCTATTATCTAGCAAAATGAAGAGATACAACCTACAACAAATCCGCTGTAATATCCTCTGTTTTCTCTCATAGTCTCACCTCTCTGCATCTCGCTCAGAGAATACACATATATTACACAGACTCAATACAATGCCCTCATACAAAGAGAGGGGTTTCCTTCTAGGGAAAAAAAACCTAAACTAAACATAGGTTCTACCGTCAGATCATCTGCCTAATGAATGGGCCAGATTGACTAGAAATTAATATACTTTTACAAGGCAATTTTACATCTGTTTTTAGCTTCAGGGGCGCTGCCACCAAACCCCCGCCGGGGGACCGCTGGGCCCCGGACCCCCAAAAGGGGGACAAGTCCCCCACGCGGCCCCCCCCCCTCGTGTGGAGGGGTGTACAAACTTCCTGGGGCATACATCCGGCTGAAACAAAGACTTCTAAACAATCATGCTCCATACTCAACAATCTCCCACTTGGAGAATGATTGTAGCAACTCCACCGCTGCTTCATTTGCTGGACAATGACTCCTCTTTGGACCTGGTCGTTTCTCATCTTCATTGTCATCCTTGAAGACCAATTGAAACTAAGCATATTCTCAGTTTCTCCCTAGTTACAACTTTTGTTAGCATATCTGCAGGATTCTGGCTAGTGTGTATCTTTTCCAACTTCAACTCTCCATCTTCTAACACTGATCGTATGAAATGGTACTTGAGTTGTATGTGTTTAGTCCTAGAATGAAATGTTGAGTTCTTTGCAAGATGAATGGAACTTTGACTATTGTTGTATAATGTGCCCATATCATGCTCCTTACCTAATTCACCCATAAACCTTTGTAACCAAATCATTTCTTTACTAGCCTCTGTAGCAGCAACATACTCTGCTTCTATTGTTGAAAGTGCAACAACAGTTTGGATTTTTGAAACCCAACTGATGGCTGTTCCACCAATAGTAAATACATATCCTGTATTGCTCCTCTTATTATCTCTGTCACTTAACATCTCTGCATCAACATATCCCTGTAGAGAAATGTTTGAACCACCAAAGCATAATGCTTGATTTGTGGTACCTTTCAAATATCTGAGAATCCATTTCACTGCCATCCAATGTTTCTTTCCTGGATTGTTCATGTACCTGCTTACAACTCCCACTGCATGTGCAATATCAGGCCTTGTGCAGACCATTGCATACATTAAGCTTCCAACTGCTGATGCATATGGAACTTTAGACATATAATCCACGTCTTCTTGGGTCTTTGGGCACATTTCCTTGCTATGTTTGAAATGGCTAGCAAAAGGTGTACTAACTGGTTTTGCATTGTGCATGTTAAATCTTTTCAACACCTTTTGTATGTACTCACATTCTGAGACAATGTTAATTGACGATTTTTCTTGTCTCTAGTTATTCTCATACCAAGGATTTGTTTTGCAGCTCCCAAATCCTTCATTGCAATGAATTTGCCAATTTTCTTTTGAGCACATTTATTTCCTGCATGTTAGATCCTGCAACAAGCATGTCATCTACATACAATAACAATATAATATAGCTGGCATCATTTTGCTTTTTCAGATAAACACAATGATCAGAGTGACATCTA